>JAOYMO020037338.1:0-12606 GCA_025802455.2 Iodosphaeria phyllophila | reverse complement strand
AGGCGGATCTGCTGCTGCTGCTGCGGCACGGCTTTCCGGCCTGCGCGGCGCGGAAGTCCCGGTTGCTGAGCATGACGTAGTAGAACGGTAGGTCAGCATCGTCAAAGAGCGTTCGCCAGTTTTCGATCAAACGTGCCATCCGCTCCGCATACCCTGCGGCGTTCGGCGCATCTCCTTCGCCCTGGTACCAGATGACTCCGCGCAATCGAATCCCTTGCAGCGGAGCAATCATAGCGTTGTATGTTCCTGATGCCCCGTAGAGGTATTCGTGAAAAGGCCAGTGCATCGTTGCGCCAGACACGTCGTGGCATACGGTGAGGGCGGCATTCGAGGCCGCATAATACGCCGACAACTTCAGTTCCATTGCGGCGATTTCTTGTGAATGCTGGCCTCTTTGCAACTCTTCTGCATGCAGCCGCTCGGAGGCCTGTCGTGAAGCCTCTGTCCAGGAGGCGATGTCTGTGGCGCCTACGGAGGCGGAAACAATGCCGATGGGGACGCCGGTTTTCTGCTGCAACTCGCGCGCGAAGTACCACGCGACTGCGGATAGATTGCAGGCGGTCCCGGGCGATACCGGCTCCCACACGCCGTTCACTTCCCTCTTCGTTGTGTAGGTAGCCTCGACAGGCTCTACGAAAAAGCGAACCTGGTTGTTGTTGCTCGCCGCAATCTCAGTTTCGTAGTTCAGTACACCTTCCGACCACGGAGGAAGCGGTCGCATGGTGAACTGCATGTTGGATTGCCCTGACGCCAGCCAGACGTCGCCGAAAAGCAGGTCGTTCACAGTCGTAGAAGATGTTCCAGAGCGAAAAGTAATGCTGAAAGGACCGCCCGCTGCGTGTGCAGGCAGAGACACTTTCCATGTGCCATCCGCTCCTGCGCTTACTGAAGCTTTGTTTCCGTCCAACGCGACTTCAACTACAGCGCCCGGCTGTGCACTTCCCCAGATCAGCATCGGCTTATCGCGTTGCAGCACGGCATGATCGCTGAAGAGCGGAGGCAGATGAAGTTGCTGCGCCCCGCCCACAGAGCACAGCAGCAAGAACGTCAAAGCAACAGAATGAAGTCGCATAGATCCTACGGTCTCGTGGCGAGATGATTGCCCGAAGTCGCGGTCACGATGGGGGTGATGACCGGAGCTGCCAGGCCGACAAATTGCGTGACGGCGTTGCCGCCCACCCACAGATTACCCGCAGTGTCGATCGCCATACCATGGGCATTGGGATTGCTTCCCAAGCCGTAGCAGACAGGAGAGAGCTGTGCACCTGTGCCGCTTAATTCCGTAACGCATCCATTCGTTCCATAATTGGCGATCCACACATTGCCAAGGCCATCGATGGAGATAAAGGCCGGCTGCAGAATTTGGCCGCCCGCAGTGAACGGACTGCCTGTAGCGGCCACACCGGTGCTGGACACTTTGCTAACCGTATTGCCGCCGAAGTTCGCAACCCACGCATTACCACTCCCGTCGAACGCGAGATGGAAAGGATTGCTAAAGCTTCGTCCTGTGGAGTTGTAAGCGGCTTGGCCGAAAGTGTTGTTCGTAGTGGAGTAAACAATTTTGCCGACAACATTCGTCGCTCGATTCGTCACCCAGATCTGGTTGCTGGTGTCGAGCACAGCACCGTATGGCTGGCTCGTTGAGGTGATGCCGCCCGTGATCTGCGTCGGCCCGTTGACGACTGCGCCCGTAAGATCGAACTGCGAAAGACTTCCAGATCCGCTTGCCTGATTGGTGACCCAGACGTAGCCGCGCGGATCGATGGCGATGCCGTGCGAACTGCTCGACGCAGTGACCCCGCCGCCAGTAAAAGGGCTGCCCACGAGCGCGACGCCGTTGATATCGATAGCGGAAATGCTGTTGGCTGTCGCGACAGTATTCGTGACCCACGCGCGGTCAGAGGTATCGATAGCGATGGCGAAGGGTGTGTTGATACCGCCGGACATGTAGCCGTTTGCGCCAGACAGCCGAACGCCTTGCGGGCTAATGACGGCCACGCCGCCGGTCGCAGCGTTGTTGGCGGTCCAGACATTTCCCTGGCTGTCGATTGCGAGCTGATTGGAGTTGGTGATACCGAGGCCGCCGTAGCGAATACCGATCGTCCAGTCGTTGGGCGCAGCAGTGAGTCCGGTGGCGAAGGCTGGCGCGGGCGGAATGAGGTTGAAAAGAGCAGATACGTTCGCGCCAGGATTCTGGGCAATGTTCAGCGCCGCGTCCACAGTGTTTGTCGGGACGGCGCCACTGCTGGAGTGCGAACTTGCAAATAGATTGGAGCAGTTGGACGACGTGCTCGGGTCGGAGTTGATGCAGGACGCAAGAATGTCGGCCAGTGCATAGATCTCGTCGGAGGGAACCGTCATACCGGCAGGTAGCCCCGCAAATCCTCCGCCGGCGGCGGGTTGGCCGTCACCGGGAGATGTACCGTACTGGCGGTTGATCAAGTTATTGACCGTCGCAAACGCGTTGGCGAGACCACCTGCGTTCCCGGGCTTTGTGCCCGCCGGACTGCTGGTGCCAACGGCCGTAGCGGATGACATGAACGGAGCAAGCGCCCACACCGACGCGATGGTCGTTACTTCGTTGACGTTGAGATCTGTTGTCGCGGCGTTAGCCAAAAGGAAGGAGCAGGAGCCCAGCGCAGACATGAGAGCGGCGTCGGGATTGGTTGCAGTGCCAGGGAGACCGGGGTTCCCACCGATCGCAAAGAGATAAACCATCGCCCCGCCGGGGCAGGTGTAGTCGCCAGTGATGGAGAAGCGTCCGCTGCTATCTGTCTTTACATAGCCCAGGCCGTGCGCGTCCGTGAGTACACCGGAGAGGCCTGGAGTAAGCAAGGATGTAGATGCCGCTCCATAATCGCTGGTGCTGGCGGCATACAGGTAGACGGCAGCACCTGCGATCGGCTGCTGTCCGCCGAAGATCGTGCCCGCCATGTGAACGGAGCCAACATCTTTCGGCGCGGAGCTTGCAGGAGCGAGAGAACCAACGCCACAGCCGGTGAAGAGGAAGATTGCCGAAGCCGTCATCGCGGCCAATGCACTGCGCCAAATGTTGGTGACTCTCATTGTTTGTCTCCTGTTTACGGCGCGCACCTCACCGTGCGCGTCACTCAGGCAGCGAGTGCGCGACGGATAGATGGCCGCGTTGCCGATACTTCGTTGCGAACGACGGCTTACTTCGAAAGACGAACGAGCAAGGGTGATTGCGTGACCATGATGATTTCCGGACTGGACGTATAAAAGTCGTCGCTAGACCGGAGCAGTTTGGAATCGATCTCATCCTGATGCAGCCACTTGTTGAGCGGCGTTGATCCGGCCGTCTCGCGCCAGAACAGCGCATAGCTGCCGGACGGTGCTTTCATATCCATGCGGCAGAACTCTCCATCACACTGTCCGCTGGTTTGCGCCGCCGCGTTATAGAGCGGCACGAAGTTGTGGAGCGCCTCGTACAGAGGCTTGCGTGTGCCATCGCTGCGAATCGCGCCGAAGTGCTTCTCGCGTTCAGGCGTGGCGTCCGCTGTGTCTTTGAATTCATAGATGGAAGCGAGCGGCACATTCGCCAGCACGGAACTCAGTAGCATCCGCATCGCCACATCCGCTTGCTCGACGTCGGTGCGCTTGCCGGGCAAAGCACTCGCCCCATGCTCTGTGACAACGATCTCGCCTCCGGTGTACTTGCGAGCTTCTTCCACTTCTTTGATCACCAGTTCTGCGTGGTCACGATAAAAGTGACCGGATGTTGCGGCGAGACAGCTCTCGGCACCACCAGCTTTGCGTAGCTCATCATAAAGCGGCGTGGTTGAGTTCTCTCCGCCGGGAAAGAAGATGAAACCGTATCCGTAGAGCGGAACCTTCGGCCATGTCTTCGCGGTATCGCAGATGCCGCTCATAGCGGAGGCGAAACCTCCCAGCGCGGGAACAGTCGTCCAGAAGCGGCGATTGTCAGGCTCGTTCCAGAACTCAATGGCGACGATCTGATTGCCGTATCTCTGCACCGCGTTGCGGACCAGCGTGTCCATGTCATGATGCAGCTGCGTACGCACAGCCTCCGGCTTGTAAGACTCTCCATCCTTTGGCGCATGCGCATCCTGCAACTGCCCTTCAATCACTGCCGGCGGCGTGTAAGCAGTCATCAGAACGCGAATGTGGTGCTGCTTCAGAAGTGAAAACAGACGATCGTATCGCGCCCACTCCGGCGCCTTCTGGCCCAACGTATCGAGGCTCGAAGAGTAGTACACGCCAAAGCGTACGGTCGTAATGCCCGCCGACTCCAGCAGCGCCGCGTCAGCGGGTTGCAGCGTGTCAGGTTTTACCTGCACCGTGATAGCGGTCTTCGGAGCAGACAGGCAGGGCTGTGCTGCTGCGAGCAACAGGCAAAGCAGTCCTGGCAGTGATTTCTTCATACGTTTTCCTTAGGGCGTCGTCACGCGCCGAATCACGCGCGGAGTCTGGTTGATGGGAATCGTTGACGGCACACGCGATGTAAAGGCGTCCGTCGTCGAAAGCTGCTTTTCGTAGATTGTAGGATCTCTGACCACGCTGTTCATGTAGGTCGTCGTTGTGTCGCTGCGCCAGTAGACCGTGTATGTGTAGTCCGAGTGCACGAGCGTGACGGAACATGTAACGCCCGTGGTGCACGAGCCCGTGGAAGAGGTCGCGCCTGTCTCCAGGGTGAGAAGTTGTTCGAGCGCCGTCAGCGCGGGCTTCTCCGCCGCGCCGGAATCACAATAGCTGTCACGCGTGACGCCGTAGTACTGTTGCGCGCCCGTTGGTGCGTAGCAGGAATCCTTCCACTCATACACTGAGGTAAACGCCGGCTGTGGCGAAGAAGCAAGGAAGCTCAACATATAGCGCAGAATGAGCTGCGCCTGCGCGCCTTCTGTGCGAATGCCCGCCATCGACACGCCGCCAAACTCCGTCAAATACATCGGCAGCGGGCTTACAGCTGTAGCTGCGTTGTTGAACTTGGGCGGAAACTCCTCGGGAGTTGTCGTGTAGTAGTGAGCGCTGATCGCCGAAAGACAAGTGGTCTCTCCTGCGGTGTAGAGATCGGTATAGAGGCTGCTGGCCGCGCTGGAATCTCCTGAACCCGCGGCGTAAGGCAATACAGAGAATCCAAAGCCCCACACCGGCACTCCCCATGACGGAGCGTTGCCTGTACTGCAGATACCTGTCAGCGCATTCGCGAAGGTGCCGAGCGTCGAGGGAGTCCACCATGATGCGCCATCCGGCTCGTTCCAGATTTCGATGGCGTAGATGCGTGAACCAAACTTCGATTGCGCCAGGCTCACACTCAGGTTCAGGTCAGCGAGCGTAACAGCGTTCACCGCCTGGTCCATCGTCGTGCCCGGATGCGCCGTCTTGTACGAGTTTGCCTGCGACACCAGGAGAGCAGGCGTGACGACAACCGTGAGCACCACCTTCTCGCTGTGCGTTAGCAAGGCAACCGTATCCGAAACCAGACCAAGCGTTGGCGAGTTCAGGCCCGTATGGCTGGGGTCGGAAGGATTCGCCACAAACGAGCTGTCATAAACCAGTCCCAGCCTGACATAAGGCACATTTGCTGCGTGCAGATTCGTCTCATCGCCGCTGGTAAATGCCTGGTCGACGATGTTCCCGCTACCATCTTTCGTCACATGCGCCTTGATCTGCGCACCAAACGTGATGGCCTGTGCATGTGCGGGAACAGGGGTTGAGACAACAGAAACCGAAGCGGCGCAGCCTAGAAGAAAAAGAATGCTGGCTACTCCCAAGCGTGCTGGTCGAAAGATCGAAATGCGCATGATGCACCTCAGTGGAATTACTGCACGATGTAGTTGGTCTTGATGGGATAAGAGAGGATGGCTCCGTCTGCTTCCAGCTTGTGCTGCAGTGCAGAGACATCCACCTTCTGTACAGAAACCTGGGCCCGGATCGCCAGCGCCGCAGCTTCACCCGCGGCCTGTCCGAGAATCATGTACTGCGGCTCCATCCGCAGCGAAGAGTACGCCATGTGGCTGGCAGAAACGCACATCGGCACCAGCAGGTTGTCCGCTTCGCTGGCCTTCGGCAGCAGCACGCGATACGGAAGCGCATACGGCTGCACATGCACCTCTACGTCGCCCTCATTCCACGCATAGCCGTCTTTCGTAACGATGCGCTGCACATTATGCGAATCGATATTGTGCGACCCCATCCCGATCGCATCCGGCTTCGTCCGCTCGCGCACCAGGTCACGCTCGGTTAGAACGAAGTCGCCCACCATCCTGCGACCTTCGCGGATATAGAGTTGCGGCGGCCAATGGTTGGTGTCGGCAAACTCGTCGCGCGCATAGCCGTAGCGTAAGAGTTCCTGCCTCACGTTCGCAGGCACAGAAGGATCGTAGGCAAGGAAGTACATCATGCCCGCGGTATAAGCAGCATGTGCCTCGAACACACGCTTGCGCCCTGCGGCATCCAGCGTCAGGTACTCCCAGCTCTGGTTCAGATAGTCCGTCGAAAAGCCGCCGTTGTTATTGAAGTCCGCCTTGTGGTTCGGAATGGGAACAATGCGCAGCACATCGCCAATCCCCGTCGGACGCCCAAGCTGCTTATCGAGCAGCGGCCACAGCTCCCGGAACAATGCATAATTCCCCGGGTCGTAGCCTGCCGGTTTCGCAAACGGAAGTTGGTTCGCCGGATCAGTCGAAAGGATCAACCGAAAGTTGAAGCTCTGCACCTTGTCATCGGCGGAACCCGGTGCCGCCAGCGGAGCGGCGCTGATGTGCGCCAGCAACTTCCCGTCCGGCCCATGCGCATGCACACCTGCCGGCAACTGGTTCAGCGGCGTCTCACCCCGGACCCCCGCGAGGTCCTCGCCATACTGCGACTCCCCTTCACGCCCCATCGTGCTGGAAACCCCGGCCTGCGAGAGCAGGTCACCCTCGTAGCTGGCATCTACAAAAACCTTCGCCACCCAGTCGCGGTTGCGCGTGCGGAAGTGGCTCAGATGGCTTCCCTGCCGAATCCCCGGCTGACGCTCGAGAATCGGCTCATTGAAAACAACTGCAACGCCCGCCTTGCTGAGCATGTCGAGCAGTGCAGCTTCCGCCACATGAGGCTCAAAGTTCCACGAGGTCGAATGCCCATACTGCGCCGAGCCATAGTACGTGCCCATGCGATCGAAGAACTCGCGCGCCAGCCCACCGATCACATCGGGGTTCGCAATGTCACTGCCGGAGAGCCCCCCGGTCACCATCCCACCTACATGACGCCCTGGCTCCACCAGCGCTACCCGCAGATGTTCGCGCCCCGCGGCAATCGCCGTAAAGACTCCCGCAGAGGTCGCACCGTAGATGACAACATCGTACGCTGGAGCAGGTGCCTGCCCGTCACAGGACGCTCCACCCAACACCAACCCAAGCCCGAAAAGGAGAGAAAGAGACCGAACACACTTCATCGCCCTCTTGTTATCGAGCGCAAATCACCGTGGGACAAGTAAGTAACTGTCTGTTACAAGCGTTTTGCAGCGCCAGACGCCCGCACCATCAGCAGCTTCTGGCTCACCAGCCGGTCCGCGCTCATCTCGGATTCCACCACCGCCTCAAAATATTGCGGCGAGTTCGCTCGGCGTAGAGCAGCACTTAATTCCGTCAGCCCCTGCCGAGACGTGAGAAAAGTCGCCAGAGCTGACGTGTACCGCCCAATCAGAAGGACCTGCACCGAGTTTGGCGTTTCTCCCGGCAGCACAGCAATAATCCCTGGCCATTTTCCGCGCTCGGCAGACTCCTGTTGCGCCTGGATCACCGCTGGCTCGCCCTTCGCAGGGTTGCGGTTGGTCAGCTTCGCGTCTCCCGGCTCCAGCACAAAGTTCATATGCGCGAGCTCACTGCCGAAAGGTGTCAGCGTTGCGGACGTCCCCAGAGCAATGATGTTGTCGTGCTGCACTGCGGGCAGCGTCGCCCCGGCACGGTCAAGGACTTCCGCTTGATCACCGAGGCCGTTACGGTCAAGAAACCGCGCCAGCGTGATGGAGGCAAACGTGTCCGAAATGACTGTATACGACTGTCCCAGCAATGGCTTCCCATACCGCTGACTCAGTCCCTGCAGATCAGGCGATTTATTGATCTCTCCAAAATCGTTGACACCCACATCCCGCACCAGAATGCGCTGGTCCTGCGAGGGTTTTCCCTGCGCCTGCCATGAGAAGAACACAGGCGTGGCAACAATAATACGGAGAGGCTTTCCACCCGTTGCGATGCTGTTCCACGGCTGCATCTCCAGCAGCGAATGTTCGCTTTTGGATTGTGATGGCGAGAATCGGGAACGGAACATCAACACGCCTGCCAGGCACGACACAAGCACCGCAGCGATACCCGCAACCCACCAGCCGCGACGAGAGCGGTTCGACGGCACCTCTATTAAAGGAGCAGCTTCCGTTACAGCCAAAGGACGCGGCGAGAGCAAGTCGTCTATCGAGGCCGACGAAGACTCGGGCGACTCCACCATAACAAGCCGGTGGGAACCGAGCGGAATTTCAAAACGGCCGGCAGCACCTTTGCCATCTTCGAAGTAATGATCACGAAGTTTCTGCCGTAGACGGCCGATGGTGACCCGAACCGTGGCATCGGTCGCCGGATCGAACGACGAGTCGCGCCCAAGCGCGTCCACCGCAATCGCATATTCGCTCAACTCATCGTCATGGTGCTCCCACAGATAGAGCAACAGCTTCTGCAGCACCGGCGAGCGAACAAACCAACGCGAATGAAGCACAGTTGCGAGTTCTGGCGGAGGTATCGCCGAACGGCTCTCCGTCTTGATCTCACCCAACTGCGTCGTTGCCATAGCGTTGGCGATGATAGCAACCTGCCCGGACGGCGCGCAAACGCTCCTTTGCTTTCAACATCTTGATACGTAACAAGTGACGTAACGGACGGGGCGGAACTTGTCAGGGCACTGCTGCGTTGACTTGAATGGTCGGCGTTCTTTGATTCCGGTTTTAATGGTGCTGCTCATGTTTTCTGCCTTGCTCTCGTCCTTTCGTTTTCGCTCCGTCGCGTGTCTGTGCACGCTCGCTTTGCTGCTGTTGCCGGTTCGCCTTACGGCCCAGGTGTCGACGGGCACAATCAACGGCAAGGTGACCGACCCCGGCGGCCGGGTGGTCCGCGGAGCACAAGTGACGCTCACCAACGTGGCGACGGGGCAGGTGCAGAATGGCAAGACCAACCCGGACGGCGTCTATACCTTTCCCGGTTTGCAGCCCTCCACGTACCGGGTCACCGCCACCGCCCCGGGCTTCGACAAAACTCAAACCACCTTCGCTCTCGGAGTCGCCCAGATCGCCCAAGTCGATCTCGCGTTGCAACTCGGCACCGAGTCCGTCACCGTCACCGTCGATGCCAACCTCGCGGTCGCGCTCGAAACCGAAGACTCCGGCGTCTCCACAATCATCAGCCAACAACAGCTTCAGGAACTCCCCATTGACGGTGGCAACACCTTCGCCCTCGCCGCGCTGGTGCCCGGGATCACCCCCGGTGGCGGGTTTGGCATTTCTCTATCGACCGACCGCGGCGCCGTGCAGACGGCGGGCAACGCGAACTTCTCGACCAACGGAGGCGTCTCCGGCTCCAACGAAATCCTGCTCGACGGCGTGCCAATGACGGTCTGCTGCCAGGGTCAGCCGGCACTCACACCCGTACCGGACATCGTCAGTCAATTCAAGGTGCAGACGTCTGTCTCTCAGGCGCAATACGGCCGCTCCTCCGGCGGCGTGCTGAATTTCGTCACCAACTCCGGCACCTCACGTCTACGTGGAACCCTGTACGAGTACTTCAAGAACGACTATCTCAACGCAGCCAATTACTTCGTCAAAGCGGTAGGCGCCCCGCCTATCCTTGGCCGGCCGGACTACCGCCTCCCCCTTCGCTACAACCAGTTCGGCGGTTCCATCGGCGGCCCCGTGGTCCTTCCCTTCTACAACGGACGCAAGAAGACCTTCTTCTTTAGCGCGTTCTCCGATACGCAGGCGCACATCACCAACCAGAGCATCGGAACCGTGCCCACCGTCGCCATGAAGAACGGAGACTTCACCCAGGCCTTCACAACGTACGGCGCCGAAATCTACGACCCGTCCACATACAACACCACCACGAAGGCTCGCTCGGCGTTTCCGAATCACACCATCACCCATATCGACCCTGTTGCCAAAAATCTCCTCGCCTACTTCCCCGATCCCAACATTCCCGGCAGCAGCCTAATCAACAACTTCCAGCGCCTGCAGACCGTGCAGCGCATCGACCGCCAGTACAACATCCGGCTCGACCACGAGTTCTCGCCAAAGCACCACACCTTTGCTCGCGGCACGCTCAGCCAGAACTCCGACATCAACCCGGACCTCTTTAACCGGCTCACCGGTCCCAACGCCACCAGCCAGTTCCTGCAGGGCAATGTTGTCACGGTCGATCACATCTGGGTGATCAACTCCAACAGTCTCCTCAACCTGCAGTACGGCCTCGCCTACCAGTCGAACCACCAGATCCTACAGTCCTTCAACATCGACCCCGCCCCGGTCGGGTTCTCGCAGGATTTCATCAACGTGCAGCAGAAACCCGGCATCCCGCGCCAACTCATCACGGCCTACACGGCACTCGGCGCGCTCGGCAACAATGACCTCGTCCACTACACGCACGCTGGCGGAGCCACCCTCACCTCGCAACTCGGCAAGCACACCCTCATCACCGGTATCGACGCCCGCCTCATCCTCGAGAACGAAGGCAACCTCGATGCCCCCATGGGCACCTTCAGCTATACCGGCACCTTCACCTACAAGACGCCCAACGCAACGATCCCATCCGCCCAGAGCCAGTTCCTCTCCCTCGCCTCCTTCGAACTTGGTTACCCCGCCAGCGGTGACGTCATCCTGAACGCACGATTCTCTTATCGCCAGCGCTATGCCGGTCTCTTCGTGCAGGACAACTGGCGCATCGCGAGCAGGCTTACGCTGAACCTCGGCGTCCGCTACGACCTCGAAACCGGCCCCTACGAAAACCACAACAAGGTGGCCACCATCGACCCCACCCTCACGACCGGCCTGCCTGCGGTCAACGGCAACCCCGTCCTCGGCGGCCTCGCCTTCGCAGGTCTCGCCGGACATCCCCGCGCCACCTGGGGCACAAACTTCGCGGAAGTCGGCCCCCGGGCCGGCCTCAACTATCGCTTCACAGAGAAATCAACATTCAACGCGGCCTACGGCATCATGTACCTGCCGGTTTCCCAGCGCGTCTACTCCGTCGGCAACCCCGGCTCCACCTCGCAGACAAACTACGTCGCGACTATCGACAGTATCCATCCGTCCTACTCCCTCGCGAACCCTTTCCCTTCCGGCATCGTGCCTCTGCCCACGCCCACCGATGCAGCCACCTCCTCGCTCGGCAGCGCCATCGCAGGCCCTGTCTATGACAGCCGTTCGTCCTACGTGCAGCAGTGGAACTTCGGCGTTCAGCAACTCATCAAGCCCACGCTCTCGTTTCGCATCACCTACGCTGGCTCGCACGGCGTAAAGCTTCCGGCCAACCTCAACGCCAACGACCTCGACCCCAAATACTTCGGTGCGATCGGCGATACCGCCGCCGTCGCCGCCCTGCAGAAGCTGGTCACGAACCCCTTCTACAACATCATTCCCGCCAGCGCCGGCACACTTGGCAAATCCACCGTCCAGGCCGCACAAGTTCTGCGAGCATTCCCTCAATACACCACCGTCTCGGAGAACCACGTAAACATCGGCTCCAGCACCTACCACGCGCTGCAGACGGATCTCCGCTGGCAGGCAAAGCGCGGCTCGCTTCTCGGCGTAGCTTATACCTGGTCGAAGTCACTCGACGATGTCGGCAATCTCACCACTGGTTTCCTCGACACCGGCACACAGGTCTACCAGAACACTTACGCCCGCGCGGGTGAGCGCTCCTACTCTCCCACGGACGCTCCCCACCGTCTGGTCATCAGCGCCGTCGGCAAACTCCCCATTGGCCACGGCCAATACTTCCTCAACCACCTTCCCGGCTGGGCAGATGCCATCATCGGCGGCTGGGCCGGCACCACCATCTTCACCTACCAGAGCGGACTCGCCCTGGGTCTTACCGAAACCGGTCAGGCTTCCTTCTCCGGCACGCGCCCGAACCTCGTCCCCGGTCAGCCTCTGCTCACCAGCGGTTCCGTACAGAGCCGGCTCGGCGGCAATTTTACTTCCACCGGCTACCTCAACCCCGCAGCCTTCCGCGTCAACCGCTCCTTTGAGTTGGGCGACGTACCGCGCTACTGCGGCAACTGCCGCGCCCCCGGCATCATGTCCACCAACGCCTCCATCAACAAACGCTTCCACCTCACCCCGAAGCGCCTCGATCTGCAACTGCGGCTCGATGCATTCAACGTCCTGAACCACACTCAGTTCGGTCGCCCCAATACACAGTTCGGAGCCGCGGCCTTCGGCTCCATTACCGCAACCTCCATTGGTCCCCGGCTGATTCAACTCGGGGCGAAACTCTACTTCTGAAAGTTGTTCTTTACCTGGGGAGCTGCAGAAGGGGCCCCTTCTGCAGCTCCCCACGCATAGACGGCCATCTCTTCGTCGCGAACAAGACCGGCAACTCCATC
>JAOYMO020037163.1:0-12619 GCA_025802455.2 Iodosphaeria phyllophila | reverse complement strand
TGCCTTCTCACCTAAATTTCTTTCTGTAATATTCATTGCTATGAGTGCATTTTCCTACCAATCTTTCATGCAGACCGCCCTTGACTCGCGAGATTTTCTGTGTATCTAATTCAATCTCTTTCATTCAGTTCTATTCTCAATTATCATAAAATTGTTCTTGCACTGTACTCGAAGCTCTACTTGAGCTTTTAATCGACTCGTAGCTTCTTCTTCTCTTTCTCATTCAATGATTCACCTGATTATTGAACATGCCTTGCAGATAAATAAGACCAAGCTTTTTCACATTCGCTCCAAACAGTCCCAGCCGAAATCCCCCACCCTCACTACTCGCGAACCATCTACTAGATAAAGTGTTGACGTCGAGCTGCTTCTGCTACGCTAGAACTAACGCTTCGCTACCGAACGGTGGAGAACGGCGTGAAACTTTGTCAGCATACAAACCACGAAGTGGAAGTGGGGTGTTTGTTCGACGGCGCGGACGCTACTGTATAGCCATCGCGGGCTGAGCCCTCATCAGGCGGACGTGATTTTTGCTATTAAGGCACGCACTCATGATGTTGAGTTAAAAAAGGCGTCGCCTTCCAGACCTTTTACACTCTTGAGCGATCAGATACCTGCACCGTCAGTTCAAACTCAAATTCAATGCACCCTTACAGCCTTAAAGAGTCCGGGAGCAGTTGCGGTGTCGGTGAATACTGCTGCGAGTGTGAAATGGAAGCAGATTACGAGTTGGGGGACTATGGCGAGGACCAGAGCGAGGCCACATTAAGTGCCGGTACTGGGACGGACCAACTACAACGAGGCCTTTCAAGCAGGCATATTCAGTTTATGGCCTTGGGTGGCGCGTAAGTTCCACATCCATACTTTCTGGGTTCTCGTGATCTCTCCCCGGCTATTGGTGATGAGCCTGACAACTATCTAGCATTGGAACGGGACTGTTCGTTGGTGCTGGCAGCATTTTACACCTTGTTGGCCCCGCACCGCTATGGATGGGTTACCTGAGCATGATGGTGGTTGTGTGGGTGGTGATGAACGACCTTGGCGAGATGGCCACTTATCTGCCATTGAAAGGCATATCGATACCTTACTTCGTGAACCGATTTGTGGAGCCTTCCTTGGCGTTTGCTTCTGGTTGGAATTACTGGTATGCGTATTCCATCTTGGTCGCCGCCGAAGCCACTGCTGGTAGCATTCTCCTTGATTATTGGAGCACCCCTGTGCCCAAGGCGGCGTGGATCATGGTCATCTTGACCGTGGTGCTCTGTCTGAATGTCATCGCCGTCTCGATATTTGGCGAAGCGGAGTTCTGGTTTGCCAGCATCAAGCTCATCACCATCATTGGTCTGGTTATCCTTGGTATCGTTCTAATGGCGGGAGGGGGTCCGCAGCATCACGCTCTCGGGTTTTATTACTGGCGAGATCCTGGAGCGTTCAAGCCATACATCCTGACTGGCTCGTCAGGTCGATTCCTGGCTTATTGGACTGCCTTCATCCGCGCTGGCTTCGCGTTCATCACGGCCCCTGAGCTCATAGCCATGGCAGCTGGTGAAACTGTGGCCCCTCGAAGAAACGTCCCGAAGGCGACAGGCCGATTCATCTACCGACTGGCACTTTTCTATGGCGTATCCAGCCTCGTTCTCGGTTGCATTGTTCCTTGCACCGATCCGCGGCTTTTATCCGGAACGAGCGATGCATCCGCCAGCCCATGGGTGATTGCTATCCAGAATGCTGGTATTCATGGTCTGGATCACGTCATCAACTTTGCCATTTTAACTTCGGCATGGTCGGCGGGGAACGCCTTTCTGTACTCGGGCAGTCGTGTGCTTTACAGCATGTCGCTCTCACAACAGGCGCCCCAATTCTTCGCTGTTACTTCCCGGAATGGAGTGCCCTATCGTGCTGTATTGGCCACGTGGAGCGTAGGTTTGCTAGCACTCCTCAATCTCAATCACAACGGTGCCGAAGTTTTCGAATGGTTTTCAAATATTTCGACCATCAGCGGCTTCATCGCGTGGATTGTCGTCTTGATCACATATATTCGCTTTCGCTCTGCCCTGAAATTAAAGGGCTTGCTTGCGACTCTCCCATACAAGACGCCATTGCAACCGCACGCGTCTTGGGCGGTGCTTGTTGTATTTAGTCTTCTCACCATCACGAACGGATTCCATGTGTTTGTAAACTGGAGTGTCGCTGATTTCTTCGCTGCTTACGTCACGATTCCCTTCTTCTTGATACTTTATCTTGGACATAAGATTTATTTCCGGACACCCTGGGCCAGGAAGCTGGAGGATGTGGATGTCATCACGGGGAAAAAGGAAATGGATGAGCTGGAGGCGCTGGACCGGCCCCCGATTCCGCGAAACTTTCTCGAGAGGATATGGTTCTGGATCGCGTGAGATTAAGAAAGGAAACAATGGATGCTCTGCGTTTTATAAGCGATGGATAGATATTCTCTCCAAGCTACTTTAACCTTTTAATCAATTATCATTCGACGCTAGTTTGCACTCGACCAGACAGGCAATAACTAAAGCTCTCTTACGCGGAGTTCGGAGTCCACCTCTTAGGTTCCACGGCCGGTGATGGAGCCGCTAAGATTGAGTCAACGATGGAACATGAGATCCTCGGATAATTCAAGACAGACTCGGAGTCTTGAGGTGCGAGCTTGGTAAAGCGCACGACAAGTAGATGAGGCATGTGTCTTTTGGTGGCGAGGGAGCCCTGTCAGCGTTGCTATGTAAAAACGAACGATTCAAATCGTTTGAAGGCGCATTAATTTCGTGGCTATTCTTCCCAACCGAATATTCCACATACACTGGTACGTGAGTTTACAAGAATTATGCTACACTAGAACGCCGAAACACCTCGAGAATAACTGGAGTATGTAGCACGCTTGTAATGTGGATACTACCTTATTTCCCCGGAAAACCAAATCAATCCACGTGAAGCTGAATCGTCAGAGTACTCCTAAAGTTGAGAAGTTTTCTACCTAAGCAGTTATGGTCCACTTGGTCAATGGAGCGGTGGAAATAGATGCTATATCAGCTGGAGTGTTTAGAGTCAGGGTAGCAGCACGAATAGGAGTAGATCATATGAGACCCCAGTGTCTAGTATAGCCCGAGGCTAGTACCCTTCCGGCAGGTTAAGCGATAGATCTAAAATGCTTAGACCGATTTCAGTGCTGACCATGCCACTGTCTAACGATGAGTAAAGAGTGAACATGTTTGGATCAAGATCAACAACGCGCATCGAATTCCGACTGGGATAATGATGTATCGATTTGATATCCTGAAAGCCACGTGTCTGGCCATCCGTAGTATCCTGACAGTCGTAGCACAGGAACAGGATCAAGCCATAACTCAGGCCTAGTTTGCGACAATTGCGCCTGGTCGCTATGTAGTCGTCGGATTGTTTTGTCCATCCGAAGAAGTCAGCCACTGCGCAGTCGCATCGTAACGATTGTATCATAATTTATAAGCAACGAGGAAACGTTCCTCTGTTTTCAACCCTGCCTTTCTAGATCCACCCGAGTCCCAACATAGAACATCGAATCTCCGTAATCGGAAAATTAACCAGCCCAGGGAGTCCTCAAAACTTGGCAAGGGGTGATACGGCCAGATGCAGAGAACAAGCTCGAAATTTGAGGTTGCGGAGCGGAGAGTCCTGACCGTACCGTTCGTTTGCTACATGGTTATGTCTCTGTGATGTAGCGGGTAGATTTGCATAAATGAGAGTAATTGAAGACTGACTATCTAGATGACAGGCAGGTCCATTCAGCTTTCATAAGGCGACCCATTTGAGGGTTGCATGGATCAGACGGTTCCGCGGCATGAGCCGTTGCAAGACTCATGCTTCTGTGGGACTTGGATGGCTCTGGGAAGACGATGAGATCTACCATATGCTACAGGTGATCAGATGAAATAGAGTTATTTCACGGCAAAAACTGGTAAGAAGTAGTACATCTGACTGTGCAATGTCATACTGGATCATGGAGAGGTCAGGGTCGTTTATTAAATCAATTCTTGCCAAGATTCCTCGATGTGCAGTGATCTCTCACTTCTAGTTTTATTTGGTTGCTCGGATACTTTCACTCCTTTATACACGTGCTGGATCACGAATACAGTCGGGGAACCACTCATTTTAAACTACAGTCATGTTGCCAACACCTCTCACCACTTTGTCGGTAGCGGTGCTCTTCTTGGAATGCTGCTACGGGCAGGGTGTAATAATCAAAGCCCAGGGAGCAGCTGGCTCACCGGCCAGCCTTGGTCTCCTGAGTAAGTCAAGATGCCTATCAAGAACCGAACCATAGAGAACAGCGCATATTGACATTCATCAACCCCAGTCAGTCCTTCAGACCCCAAGGACGCCAACATAATCAAGCAGGCCGAGGTTGTCTCGAACGTAGTGAACGAATGTGGACGCACCATCCTCAGTGGCAACATCGACATTGGTGAAAACACCGAGAATGCTCTAGCGGCGGGAAACGTCACCAAAGTTACCAAGGGGAGCAAAGTCACGATCACGATGCGCCAAGGCGGTACTGAGGGCGTTGGACCTTACACGTGCGACTTGGATCCGGCTAGCAATGCTCTTGGAAACAATGGGCAGACCCCCCTGAATACGACTCAAGCTACCACGAAATCAGGGGGCGGTGATATGGCTTTGACTGTCACTATGCCGGCAGATATGGCTTGCATTGGAGCATCGACCGGCAACGTGTGTACTGTTCGGTGTCGCAACAAAGCCGAGTTTGGCGGCTGCTTCGCTGTACAACAGACGGATGTCACGCCGAACCAGAACACGCCATCAAACATCGTGTCAGAACAAACACTTCAGCAGATAAACCAGCAGATCGCCTTCAATGCCAAAGCTTTACCCGCCGCCATGCAAGGGATTGCGTCTTCAGGGCCGGCCGGAAACCAGCAAGGCGTTGCTGTCGTCCAATCCATTGAGAAATCCAACCCGGAGTTGGCGACTAACACCGGGGTTGGCATCACCAACTCAACCACCGCATCAGGTGCAAAAGGCTCAGGTGGTGCTGGTGGCACGACCGGGGCGTCGGGTACAGGTACTGGAACCACAAGTGGATCAACTGGCAAAGGAACTGGCAAAGGAACCGGCAAAGGGAATGGTAATGGCCAGGGAACGAAGGGCGCTGGCGCCGAAGGTGCAACTGGCGGGACAACGACAACCAACGCTAACGAAGGTAAAGGCAAAGGTAAAGGCAAAGGTAACGGCAATGGAGCTACCGGGACCGGCACCAGTACGGCAGCTAATGGTGGTCAAGCGGCGAAGGGAGCTGGCGCAGGCAAGGGTGGGGGTTTGGCAGCTCTCCTGGGTGGTCTGGGTGGCGCAGGTGGGGGCGCCGGAGGAGGGGGGGGTGCCGGAGCCCTTGGAGCTCTCGGAACTCTGGGAGGGGCTGGAGGTGCTGCAGGCGCCGGAGGTGGCGAGGCCCTCGGAGGTCTCGCGGCCCTCGGAGGCGGTTCGGGAAAGAATGTCATCACGGAGGAGATTAAAGATAGCGAGAAACAAAAGCGGGCGGCGGGTTTAAGATGGGCGCGAAGAAACTAGGGTCACCGATGGTCTAGTACAGGACTCTGCAAAACTAATGAGTAGTCAATCTAAGTTGCTGAAAGAAGTTTGCGCAATATCTGATTATTTTCTTTGTTTTCTCTAAGCTTGATAAACTGGGGACGCAGGTTGAATCTTATCAAATCGCTGTTAGGAAAACTACCGGTACCTTTCTAATTTCACAAAAGTTAGAGTCTTGATACCAGCTTCGTGAGCCATGCTCATGACCATTACCGTCAGTGAGTCAGTATAGCTACAGGTCGCTCACATACTCGCGGTGATTGCACCATCATGGGGGAATACGACCTTGAATTATGATGGCAGTTGCATAGACCTCTTGAAAATCAGAACTTGATTTCAAGTAAAGGGCGTAGTATCCACCCGGTAATCTAGTGTTTTAAATGGTGAACCATAATTTACCCAGGAAGTGATGTTATCATGATCCCATCCCATCATTGGCTTTGTTATGTCACGGTTTCTTTGTTGATGTTGCGAGACCGAGACAAAACATGGGCTTTCGTTGCAAAGGACACTAGCGTAAGTCTGTATCAAAGGAACACGGGTACTTTTATAGTTTGTTCTTTGTTCCCACCACTCGAATCTCCGCTAATGCGATATTCTAGCTCGACGAAATTGAAAACAAGCTGCAAACTTTGAAGACCATGGCATGTAATGCTGGTCTCCAAAGGATTAGCCTCCAGCCACTTTTCTAAATCTTGGGCGTCTTGCTCCTGGAAGGAAAAGAAGTGTTGGCGCGGTTCGCGTTGATCCTCCGTATTATCCCCGTTTTGTTATTTCCTTATCCGAAAGACCCCAAGGATAACTGCATCAACTCCTACTCCATATCAAGGTGAAATGTTTTGATTAATCACCGGGGCTGGGCGATTATCCACGGCCTAGCTAAATGAAATAACCAGATTTATGTGATGTACCAGAAGTGATTCCTAGAAGATTGACGATATCGTGTGACCCCCCTCTTAAGTTTTATGTCTGATGCTAATTTGGGCGATTAATTGCTGAAATGAGATCGTAAATGATCTAGCTAGAACTACTTTGAGCTGCCATAGAATCAAAAGGAACATCACCTCGCCATGTCCAGAAGTATACTTTCTTTGTTGTTTAGGCAGATGCGTACACATTTCATATATCTCTGGAAGTACAGTATCAACATATCACTGCGTTCTTGTAATTACGTCTGTATGCAGAGATCGCTTGGAAACAACTACCGTCATTCATCCGATGTACGCAACTGTGGTCCCTATCAAAGAAACTGGCTAGAAACTAGTCAAAATCTTCGCAAAACACACTTGAAAATGTTGAAAGCGCACTGTAGAAGCAAATGGGTAGTTATTAGTGTACCTAGTAAACAGTGCTCATCGTCCCATCAACACAGGCCCTCGTTACGCACCTGAAATCCGCGGTTGTGGCCCCTATTCAGCCTTGCTGGAAACCCTTAGAACCATATCCACAACGAATACACAAGTGTTTTGGGGGCGCCTCGTAGAAGTAGTTCGATACCCAGGTGCTTTACTGATGAACAGGTCTCATGGTTCCATCAAAGCAAGCGTCCACTTTCCCATGAACAGTCCTCACGATTTTCCTAACACATCGAACCGTCACTCTAATTCCTGCCACAAGGGGCTGAATAGACAGAGATATAACCCCCACGATTTACAGTATTCGGGTCGTAGTCTCCAAACCCTCGCTACGCACTGGTGATGCCGTTCAGACACATACCACTTAGATTCCCGAAAACCACGACCTCGCGAATTCCAGAAGGTTTTAGGAATGATTATCACCATGGCCTGTTTCTTAACAGACAAACCTGGCCGCGATGGAGGAGATGAGCCGATTTACCATATAAGCGACGATGTCGGGAGGCACAGTTGGAGGAAGGGAAATTCAGCATCATCTTACACAACGATACAGAAACAGAATTGCCAGCACAAGTCAATCTACTCGCTTTCATCGTAGATTTCTCTAAGTTTCAACAATACTGACCCGAGAACTGGCACCTTTTACGATATCTTCGAAACCAACGATAGAGATTAAGCGTCTCCAAGAAGCGATTTCGACCAGAAGATTGAGGCAGAGGGAACATGGGACTTCTCAAATGGCCCCTGGCCTTGCTGGGATTTGCCGCCACGGTCGGCTTCTATACAGTCACGATTCCCTACATGTTGCACTTACCGATCCTCTTGGACTGTCTTCGAGTGAAGAGCAGACTAGTTCCCAGCCCGCTAGGCTCGATAATACGCAGACTCCCCCTCGATTCTTCGGCTCTGAGCGCATTCATGGCCCTCTTCGCATTCCGGTATCTACGTCTCGTCGTCCACATCATCTCGTTCTGGCTCTATCGTCCCGCTCCAATCCCGAATATTCCATCGATTACGGCCCAAGACGTCACGGTAGTCATTCCCACACTGGAGCCGGAATCAGAAGTATTCCTACGCTGCCTCCAGAGCATCTGTGTGAACAAGCCAGGCAGGATCTTCGTCGTCACCGTCGGAGAAAACCTTCGGGTCCGAGCTGACGGTATCATGAACAAGCTTATCCGTCCGCACTTTCCGGATGTCGAGACCCGGGTCTGTATGACCAAGATGGCTAACAAGCGGGAACAGATTGCCAGCATCATCCAGGAGCTAGGGACTCAAATCACCGTCCTTGCCGATGCCTCTGTCATTTGGCGCCCCAGATTTCTTCGTTCCGGTCTGGCCCCTTTCGAGGACTCCGGCATTGGTCTCGTGGGCACCAACAAACGCGTTAGTATCCGCTCCGACGGGACATTTATGTCCGCATTTTGGAACTTCCTAGGCTGCATCTATCTTGAGCGCCACAACTTCGAGATTCGTTCATCCAATGTGGTCGACGGTGGCGTATTCGTCATCTCTGGCCGTACTTGTTTGATCCGGACTGGCATCTTACAGGACCCCGAGTTTCTCAGTCGCTACACGCGTGAGTATATCTTCTTTGACCTGTTTGGCCCGGTTGCCCCCGATGATGACAACTACATCCACCGCTTCTGTGTCAAGAAATACATTGGCGTCAAGTTTCAGTGGGACGAGGACGCTTGCATCGGTGTCGACCCGCTGGGCGAGGCTGGTCCTCGCTTCCGTGCTCAGTGTCTCCGCTGGGCCCGCACCACACCGCGTAGCAATCTGGCCATCCTTCGCGTCTTGCGTACATGGTACCGCCAGCCGTGGTCGGTTTATGCGGTCTACGTAACTTTGCTATGGAACTACGCTTTTCTGATGGACGGCATGCTGATGTATTTGTTGCTTCAATCCCCCTTGATTAGCCAGTACTGGCCTCATCTGCTCGGCTGGATTGTCGCGTCCAAGATGGTCAAGCTGATGGCGCATTTCTGCCGTAAGCCCTCACATCTGATATTCTTCCCCATGTACGTTCTCTGGGCTTACTACCACGGCTTTATCAAGCTCGGTGGTCTTATGACCTTTTATTCGACCGCCTGGAATGGCCGCAAGCTCGAGGACTTTGGTGATGAGACTGATGGTATTGACAAGCCTAAAGAACCTACCCTCCCGACTGTGGCCCCGAAACCTGAAGATATTAGTGTCGGCCAGTCTGCCCCGCCGTCCAACCAGACAGGCTCTTTTGGAACGGCAAGACCAGGTACGTATCCCTATGGGAGGCCTAGGAGAATGGCCGCTTCGGCTACTGATGATCAGTTTTTAAACCCACCTACTACGGCTCCTACTACGCTAAGACCCAAAGGCTTCAACGTTGCGCTTGGTTAGGTCTGGGCAATTAGTTAGGGCGGGAAGATGTTCATTGCATCATGTGTATGAGATGGTGTGGGGGGATAGGAGCATTGTCATGGCAAAAATGGATCCTAGTTATTACGGGAAAGAGGTTGAGAGCTAGATGCAGGCGATTATTGCTATTCTTGTTTAGATCTTGTAAAGCACAGATTATACCGCTCGCGCGGTGAGTATGAGTGTGGGGGAACAGGTAGATGAACAGGTTACAGAAAAGGAGTTCTCAAGAGTAGTTAAATGGGATTTGTTTCCAACATCAAGTTTTTAGAGCAGAATCCGCACTTGATGTGATATGCTGCTTGGATTTTCTTGTGATCGTAGATAGTTATGTCGTGACAGAAATTACATTAGACAACTGTGTCATGTGCAGTTACATTGACCACCATCCGCGAGGACATTCACCTGTTCTCGGTGGAGGGCTTCTGCTTGGCCTGGGCCCGTTACAACCATAACTTCCATGGCTACAATTAAATTTTGTCTATCAGTGGAACTCTATCTTAGGTACAAGCCAGTACTCTATGTCAAATGCCTTTAGCTACACTAAAGCTGTCAAAAAGGATTCGCCAAATAAAAGGGGGGAAAGGGGCGAACAAAGGTGGGGCTTGCTCATGCGCAATGGCCCTGTGGCCCCACCAAGCCAGCGCATACCGGCACTGCAATTCGCATGAGAAGCTGGGACCACCCCAACTGCCAGCGTGGAATCCGGAAAGGACCCGTTTCAAGCCCCGCGATTTCCGCCGCTGGAGGCTTCCGCCAATTTCTGCCGATTGGGTGTCATTGTTCGCTGGGGCTCCAGAGACTGCATTCCTTGTTTTGCACCGCCGGGAGAAAAAAAAAAAAAGGAAACACAATCGCAGGAACAGAATACGCAAAATTTGACGAAGAGAAGGGCAAGAGGAAAGAGCGACCGGCAGTCGTCTGAACACTCACTACCCTACCCGAGCCCTATCCGCCCGGACCGCCGACCCGATCCCGACCGCAGCGCCCTGACCGAGAAGGTCTATCCGCCTTGTGCGCGTGTTTCCTTGACTAGCCTCCGTTAGGTTGGGTTAGCCAGGTGGGTTTACTTCTCTCCATCCATTCGAGCAACACACAACGTTGCCCAGTTTGCGCTGGCCTAGATCAAGACGATACCATTCATCGTATGTAATTCTAATCGGATGCTGGCTACGTAGATTGCTACGTAGATTATTACTGCGTGCGATTTTCTCACGACCGTGCTCCCTCGCATCGTCGTTACTTACCCCTCCTCCCTCCCAAGTCCCCCTCGACATTTTCTTCAGCAGGGACCAGTAAGTTCATTTCCCGCGCTGTCCATGGGCGCGCCCTGCTAGTAATGAGGCAGAAATGACTGACGAGCTTCCAGTGGCATCATACGCAGAAGTCGCCGCCAAGAACGCGGATCAATCTCCTGAGGAGGTACTTTCATCCATCTCCCTTCATTTTCTCAACCGCTTCCTACCTGCTTAACATGAGATTTGCGAAAATCGCTAGGCCGCTGCCCCGCCCCCACCGCAGATCGAGACCGATGAGACCGCCAGCTCCGTCTCGCTCGTGGATGTCGACGTGCCCTCCGTAGTCACGGTTCCATCCGACTTCGCCGAGCAAGAAGTGCAGACCGAGACGCAAGCCGCCCGTCTGGACCGCGAGGCCGAGCAAGAGGAAGTCGCCAAGGAGAACAGCAGCAAGGACGGCTCGGGGGCAAAAGGTAGCAGCAAGGGCAATAATGGACTCGACAACATGGTGACGCGGTGGTTTGCCGGCCTAGGCGACGGCGCGGCTCGAGCTGTCGTGGTGACGAACCTGGTAGGCGTGGTGGGATTGAGCTCGTTTTTGGGCTATAAGGCGTGGGATCTACATGATCGTGGTCGCTTGGGCTGGGGGCATGTGGGGATCGGACTGGGGCTTGCTGGAATTGTGGGAGTTTTGGAGGGAGTCATGGGAGGGTGAGTTTGACTTTGACTTTGACTTTGATTTTGATTTTGATTGTAGTTTCTTGTCTCTCCGTCTTCCTTCAGGTCAATCGCGCTAACGAGTATTTTCCATGCCATCTAGGTACTTGTACAAGAGCAAGAAGAACCAGTCGTAATGGGCTGGTTTTCCTTTCACCGCTTTCCTAGCTGCTGGCTACTTCTTCTTTCCGGAGTTTGATGAAGGGTGCTCGTGGCACCGGTTCTCATATGACATGATCAAACATGAACTGATCCGTTGATTCAAGCACAAGTTGTGCTTGCTACCATTGGTGATATCGATTCGAGGAACTCTTCCGTAAAAACGATGTTAGGGAATAGGAGTGTCCAGTGTTATCGTGACCTGTCGACACAGGGCGCAGAAGCAGTCTGCTTCGGCGTGCTTGGTCAGACTAGGAAATCAGCGTGATAGAAACACATCAAACGGGACCTGTATTTTTGTGAGCTTTTCTTGTGAGCTTTAAGTTTTGCTCCATTATCTCTACGTAAGCAAACTAGATACCGATATCTGAGGCTTTTCCGCTTCTTGTATCATTTCTTCCTCACAAAACCACAACATCAGATTGCCTACAGCTCACGATCGCGCTGTATTGCCCAATGTCTGTGTGAGTGGGCTTATCAATTCCAGCGCACACTTGATCCTCTAACCATACCTAGTAATTCCTGTGTTTCAGTGATGGCATCAAGGGGATTGCCGGCATGACGGTATGGCGTGACGATGCATGATGACCCTTGCCATTTCTCATCTGTTCTACTGTGTTATCCTGCCGGACTACTGTGCAGTATGTAATATCGATAGTCTTCGCTTCCTAAGGGCAGGATACCGGTAACTACACACTAGCATTGATTGATGACTGCTGATATAACCACGGCACCGCCCAACTCCTTTTTTCTTTTGTTTCTATTTTTGCATAGAAACTTGCAACAAAGACCCTGGGTGTCGTTTGATCACGGCGAGTGCGGCTGCGGCGAAGGAGCGAGGAGCAAGCAATACAGTAGCAGCTGCTTCCATCTGGCAGGTGGATAAGCCTGGGCAACGTCATCTCTAAACTCCGTTCTGAGACTCGAGTAAAAAAAAAACCAGGGATCCATTCGACGGTAATACTTCAACCCTGTGGATACGGTATGGGTCTATTAACTAGGATAACTGCGTCTGACGCTCGCTGAGATAGGCAGTAGATAGATGTATGTTTGGATGTGGGCAGACCAAAGCATACAAAACCACCAAGAATTATTATTACCAGTTGGTTGCATTGCTTTTTGTTACGTCTATCCTATAGACTCCATCCAACAAACCCC
>JAOYMO020037068.1:0-12622 GCA_025802455.2 Iodosphaeria phyllophila | reverse complement strand
GTATGTCCCCCACCGAAAGCTGCCAGTATTATCGAGGAAGATCTAGGTGGTCCCACGGGACGTTTGGCATTGGACGCGTCGCCTGAGCCAGATGGTGAAACGTATGTTTGTGGTAATCCGCCGTATCTCGGCTCGACGTGGCAGTCGGATGAGCAAAAATCCGATCTGAGGGCAATTTTTGTTGGCAGAACCCCCACTTGGGGTTCGCTCGATTATGTGGCCGGCTACCTGCCATTCAACGATGTCAGCGCGCGCGATTATCAGAGCCGCACCAGCCAGTGGACGATCGGCAAAACCTTCGATGCCCACCCGCAATCCCGCGTCCGCAGCGGCGGCCGCCAGCTCGCCTTCGACGCGCTGTCCGCTGCGGGCACCGCCGAGGCCCAGGCCGCGATGTGCTCGCTGCTCGTCGACGCCCAGGCGGGTGGGTGGACCGAGCGGCTGCTGCTCGTGCAGCGCTTCGCCTTCGTCGCGGCGCCGACCGCCACGAGCGGCGAGTTCCTGCTGCAGCTGCTCACCGACGCCGAGCGCGCGGGTGATGCCGAGTTCCAGCAAGCGATCCTGTTCCCGCTCGGCGCGGTGACCGAACGCGTGCAGGATGGCGTGCTCGCCGAGCGCATGCACGCCGTGCTCGTCGCCCACACGCAGCTCGAGGACGCGGTGCTGCGCGCGGCCGGGGTCGGCGGACTGGGCAACGCAGGTCGGGCCGAGGATCTGCCGCGCCTGCTCGCTGCCATCGAGGACCCGCAGGCAGGCGTTCGCGTCGAGGCCGCCGCGGCCCTGAGCGAGCACGTGACGCCAGCGGCCACCGGCGCCCTGCTCGCTGCGATCGCCGACGAGGATGCCGCGGTGGCCTCGCGCGCGCTGACCGTGCTGCGCAAGCACCACTTTCAGGGGGAGGCCGACCCGGCGCTGGTCGAGCGCGCCCGGCTCGGCCAATACAACGACCAGCTGCATCGCGCGATGGCCTCGACGCTGGTCGGCAGCCGCGACCAGCCGGAGGTCCACGCCGCGCTCGCCTCGCTCGCGCAGCGCGCGACGGATCGCCAATTGGCGGCCGACCTCGGCTTCGCCCTCGACGAGCAGGCGCGGGGAAACCCATGACAGGGTAATATCGGCCCACCATGCGCGAACAGCCCGACATGCCGCGACTCCTGGCGTGCATGCAAATGCTGTCCGCGCATGCGGTGCCCGACGCCGTGCTGCTCGCCAAGCTCGAGGAGATGTTGATCGTCCGCGACAACTGGGCGTGCGCGCGCATGGGGATCCTCGGCCCGGACGAGGCCGCCAACTTGCTGTTGGCGCACCTCGAGACGCTGGCCGAGGATCACGGCGGCGGGCTGGTCGACGACGGGCCCGAAGCGACGCGCCGCATGCAGGCCGCGCTGTTCGACCCGTGATCCGTCGCGCTCAGACCGCGAACATCTCGAACAGGAACACCCACGAGTCGTTCGCGCTGTCGTAGATCTCGTCCCAGGCGCCGGGGCTGGCCATCTCGTCGCCGTTGGTCGAGCCGACGACCGCGACCTTGTTGTAACTGACGGCGACGCCGTTGCCGAACTCGCCCGACTGACCGTCGAAGAGGTCGACGCCGCCGATGTAGGTCCCGTAGAAGACGTCGCCGTCGCTGGCGTCCATCGCCACGAACATCGCGTCGTTGTAGTCGAGGTAGACGTCCTGGAACGCGTCCGGCGTGGCGATGCCGTCCTCCGAGTTGGTGTAACCGGCGAGGTAGACCGCGCTGCCCTCCACCTCCAGATCCTCGAAGCCCTCCATGTTGACGGAGTCGTCCGCGAAGCCGCCGACGTAGGTGCCCCACGCGCGCGAGCCACACTGGGTCTCGCTCGGCCCGACGTTGAGGCGGACCACGAACGCGTCCTCCTCGTCCGTCCGCGCCGTCCCGGACGAGTCGATGACGTTGAGGGTGTTCGCCGAGCTCGTCGAGCCCGCGATGTACACGTTGCGGCTGGCATCGATGTCGATCGCATACGCGCGATCGGTGCCGCTCCCGCCGTAGTAGGTCCCCCACTTCAGGACGCCGTTGGTGTCGAACTTGGCGACGAACGCGTCCTCGCCACCAGCGTAGGTGTTGTCATAACCGTTGGCGGCGATGCCGGTGTTCGCGCTGGTCTGACCGGTGACGTAGATATTGTGGGTCGAGTCGACGACGCAGTCGTGCGCGTACGTGACGCCGCTGCTGCCGCCATAATAGCGGGCCCACTGCAGGGTCCCGGCGCTCGTGACCTTGGCGATGAAGGCGTCGGTCGTGCCGGCCCGGGTGGTGCCCTGCGTGGTGTTCAGGTGCAGGCCCGTGGTCGACTTCGTATAGCCGACGACGTAGGCCGTGCCGGTCGTGCCGACGCAGACCCCCAGGCCGATGTCGAGGGCGTTGCCGCCGATGTAGCGGGCCCACGACAGGCTGCCGTTCGCGCCGAACTTGGCCAGCAGGCCGTCGTTGGTGCCGCTGAGGGTCAACGTCCCGACCGTCGCCAGCGAGCTCGACGCGGTCTCGCCGAAGGCGAGGATGTTGTCATTGTGGTCGACCGCCAGCGAATTGAAGTAGTCCCTGCCGCCGCCGCCGTAGTAAGTGCCCCACAGGCGGTTGCCCCCGAAGTCGAACTGGGCCACGTAGCCGTCGTAGTCGACGTTGACGGTCGAATCGAAGGTGACGAAGCCGGGCGCGTGCCCGGCGATGTCCGTGGTCGACTTGCTGCCGCCGACGTGGTTCACGTTATTGAAGCTGTCGAAGGCGACGTCCTCCGCGCTCTCGTAGTCCGCTCCGCCGTAATAGGTGCTCCACTGCCGCGTCGGGCTCGCGTGCGCCTCGGAGCTGGCCACCCCGCACAATCCACCGATAGCGATCCACACACACACCGACGCGACGCTCCCAGAGCCAATGTCAAACCGCATAACTACCCCCATTGACGGACAGGCGTTCATTCGCCGAGGTGTCCGCCGGCGCAGATTGGGGCAGACATGTAGCAGAGTCAAGCACACTCTTCGAGCACGTTCCGCGCGACGCCGCCCGCGTGGCGACCGGCCGACAGGCCGCGCTTCGCTGCCGGGTCTTTCCCGACGATCTCGACTCCGGCGACGGATCGGGGGCGGGCTGGCCACGGCCCCTGTGTGAGAGTGCTACCCGTGCGCCCCTGGTCCCTGTCTCGCGCCGTCGTGCGCGTCGGCTGCCTCGCCCTGTTCGCCTGCGGGCCGACGCCCGGGGCTGGTGAAGGGGGTGGCGACGGGGATGGTGACGGGGGTGGTGACGAGCTCGCTCTCGCGTGCGAGGAGCTGTTCACGCAGCGGGTCGCGCACGATACGCGGTGCATCGGTCAGGCGCCGGTCGCCAGTGACGAGGCCGCGTATGTCGAGTCGTGTGTGGCGATCGTCGGTGCACCGGGGGCGACGCTGGTCACCGCCGACGTCACGGCCTGCGCCGCGCAGCTCGAGACCGGCGAGTGCCTCGCTTATATCGTCGAACCGGGCTGCGTCGGCCATGGGGCCGATCTTCTGTATCCGGAGCACGATCACCCTGGCACCCTGGCGCCCGGCGCCGCGTGCATGACGGGCGTGCAATGTACGAGCGGATACTGCAGCGCCAGCGGGGAGGCGTGCGGGCAATGTCAACGCCTGCGCGAGCGCGGCGAGTCGTGCACGGAGCCGTCGGATCTGTGCCTGACAGGGGCGTGCGTCGAGGGGATCTGCGATCTTGTCGGTTCGCCGGTGGGCGCGGACTGCATCGATTACGGGGGCGGCGAGTGTCAGGCCGACCTGAGGTGTCAGCGCTTCGACCCGGGCGAGCTCGAGGGCGTCTGCGTCGCGCGCGGGGACGCGGGCGCGTCGTGCGAGGATTCGAGCGGCTGCGTCGCGGGCCTGTATTGCGCGGCCCAGGTGTGCGCGCCGCAGCGGACCGAGGGCGCGGCTTGCCCGACGGAGCCCGACGGCTGCGTCTCCGGCGCGTGCATCGAGGGTGTATGCGGGCAGTTCGTGGGCGGCCTCGGCGAGGGCGCGGACTGCTCGAGCGAGTATTGTCGCCCCGACCTGAGCTGCGACGCGGGGGTGTGTCGCCCGGTATCGGTGGTGCCACGCGGCGGAGATTGCAGCGATTACAGCGACTGTGTGCCGGGGTTGTATTGCAAGAACCTCAGCTGCATGGAGGGCCTCGAGTGCCCTGCGACCGGGACATGTACCGACCTGCCCGGCGTCGGCGATCCGTGCACGGGGATCGCCACGTGCGCGTCCGGTGCGGTCTGCGTCGGCTTCGGCTTCGACGAGCAACTGCACCAGCAGGGCACGTGCACGCGGCGCGGCGGCATCGGCGAGGCGTGTCCCTGCGGCGATCAGCTCACCTGCGCCGGCGAGGTGTGTGCCGCGTACGACCCCGCGGTCTGCGGTTGATCGCGGCGGACGTCACGGCTGCGGCGCGGTCCGGGCGTCCCGGTACTGCTCCCATCGCTTGACCCTCTGCTCGTCGCGGGCGCCGTCGGGGCTGACGTTGAGCGCGATCGTCTGGCTGGCGAACGCTCGCGTGGCGTCGCCGCGGGCGAAGTAGATCGCCGCGAGGGTGTCGTAACATTCGTAACAGGAGGCGTCGGTCTCGACCGCCTTGATCGCCAGTGGCAGGGCCTCGCCCAGTCGGCCGCGCGCGAGCAGAAACCACGCCAGATCGTTCAGGGCCTCCGAGGAGCGCGCCAGTCGTCGCAGCTGCGGCACCACTGCGTCGGCCGCGAGCGTTTTGCCGTGGCGCAGCTGACGAAACAGCGCGAGCGTGTAGCGCTCCTCGTCGGGCCGGGCCGCGACCGCCTCGCGCAGGAACTTCTCGGCCCCGTCCGGATCTCCGGCGAGGCCGGCGAGTCGACCACGCCACAGCGCGACATCGGGGTCACCGGGCGCCAGTAATGTGGCCGCGCCGACGTCGAGACGCTTCGCGGCGAGCGTGTCCCGGATGCCGGCCCAGAACAGGTGCACCTCGGCGGGCGACATGGTCTGCTGCTGCTCGATGACCGGCGGCGGGGGCTCGTAGGGGCCGCGTAGCACCATCGTTTGGGTCCGCCGCAGGTACTTCTGGTAGTCGAGCTCGAGCTGCGCCTCGGCGCCCGCGAACGCCTCGGTCCACGCGTGCGAGGCGGGCGCGCCGGCACTGAGCCCGAGGAGGAACGCGCCGAAGCTGCTGCGATACGGGCTGCTCTTGAGCATGTGGACCAGCGCCCACGCGCCGGCGTAGTTGGCCGAGACCCGGCGGGCATCGGCATCCGCGAGGCCGGCGTCGTCCGTGCGGCGCCAGAAGTCCTGCGGCCCACTGGCGAGCAGCCGCGCGACGCCGGGCACATCATTCGTGGCGACCCACACGAATGTACGATGGCCCCGCTGCTCGAACTGCCATTCGCTGCCGACACGAAACAGCAGGCCATCGAGCGGCCGCCCGAGCACGACCTTGCCGTCCTCGAGGGCCAGAGACGAGTAATACTGCGCGAGCCCCTCATCGACCCAATCCGGCGCCCCCGGGTAATAAAAATGGGCAAATCGGTGGGTGAGCTCATGCAGCGCGAGGCGCCGGGCGTCGTCCGTCAGGGCGCCCCGGAGAAACAGCGACGGCAGGGCGCCGCCATCGTCCGAGCCGGCGCGAAAGAAGCCCGCGACGCCGAGCGGCCCGACCAGGTCCATCTCGGCCTGGTCGCGCAGCACGAGCACGCTGGTGCGCCCCCCGGGTCGCGCCGCGAACGGGAACGCGATGTCGGCCAGCGTCGCATACATCCGCTCGAGCTCCTCCACCATCTGAAAGGCCTCGCGGGCCGGCAGGTCGGTGCGGACCAGGAAGTGCGGCGAGGTGAACTTCGTCCACGCCGGCCCGCCCTCCTCCGGAGGCGTCAGCGGCGGCGCCGCGGCGCCCGTGCAGGCGATACCCAGCGAGACAGCGACGAGGAGAGCAGCCAGGCATCGTGCCATCATCGAATGCTACCCGAAGCGGCCAGGCCCGTCACGTCGGCTCGCCGCAATCGCGGTCTTTTATAAAGAAAGAAGAAAGACCTCGACGGCCAGCTCGGCCGATCGAGGTCTTGTGTGCTCCATCGGGAGCACAGATCGTGGATCGCTCAGTTGGCGGTCGCGGAGGCCTTCACGATGCCGTAGACCTGACGCGCGAGCGCCTCGGTGTAGGCCTGGGGCGGGGTCATGAACGCGTCCATCGGCTTCTCGTCGTTCACGCTGTAGACCGCGCCGTCCTTCTCGATGAAGTGGTAGAAGTGCGACTCGGGGGCGTACTTGGTGCCGTTCGCCTCGTCGTTCATCTGGTAGGTGAACACGAAGCCGCTCGGATCCTCGACCAGCTTCTTGCCATCCTTGAACGAGGACTTGCCGGTCGACGAAGAGGTGCCCCACTCGAGCGCCTCCTTCATGCTGCTGACGGCGAGGTTGCCGACGGTCAGCATGTAGAACGGTGCGATCTTGATGTCGACGCCGCCATTGCCGTTCTTCTCGAACGTGGCGTCCTTGGGCGCCTTGATCGTGACGTTGATCATCGGCGAGACGTCCTTGAGGTTCTTGGCGACCCAGTCCGCCTCGTTGATCGTCAGCGTGGGGACCTCGACGGCCGGCGCGGCGTCCTTGTCCTTGGCGTCGGGGGCCTTGTCGCCCTTCGGCGCGGCCTTGTCGCCCGCGGCCGGCGCGGCGGCGCCACCACAGGCGGTCGCCAGCGCGAGCGTGAAAATCGAGATTGCCGTGAAATGCTTGGTCGTCATTGCGCCGCGTGTATCACGGATCTCGCGCATTCGGTCGAGTCCGCGCCCACCTCCGCGACTGGACGTGCAGTTGCAAGGAAACTGCCGCAGATGGCGCAGGCGCCTCGTCACTGGCCTCTGGCCGTCGGAGCCCGGTTGAACGCGGAGTCTTCGTGTACTACCTCACGGTCATGGCCGCGATCTCCGGTGCTGGCCTGCCAACGACGATACGCTGCCCGCTGAAACGTAGGCATCCACGCGGTCGGTGTCCGGATGGCAGGTGCCGCACAGGCGGTCCCAGAGGGTGAAGTACAGCGAATAGTTGTAGCGAAACTTTTGGTGATGCAGGTCGTGGTGAACGACGTTGTTGAAGAGGCGGGCGACCCAGCGCCGGCGCGGGTCGATGCAGGCGGCCCAGCCGTTCGGGGTCGGTAGGCCGATCACCGTGTTCGAGACCTCGTGCCCGCAGTGACCGGCGATGTTGAGGAAGCTGGCGATCGTCACCGCCAGCAGGAAGCTGGTGACCGCCAGCGGGACCGGCAGCAGCGCGACCCAGGCCACCGGCGCGGCCGTCGTCAGGAAGTAGTCGACCGGGTGCTGATATTGCAGGTGCCAGACGTCGGGGAAGCGCGGGCGGTGATGCTCGGCGTGGAACGTCGCAAACACGCGGCGAAACCGGTGCATCAGGCGGTGGAACCAAAAGAAGTTGGTATCGAGGACAAGCAGGATCAGCAGCACCTCGGCCGCGACGATCGGCACGTCGACGAGTGACACCATCGCGCGGCTGTACAGGCCGGTGTGCCCGTGCGCGTACAGGCCGTCGACGAGCGCCAGGGCCCCGCCGATCTGGGCGGTGTTGACGAGGAACAGGGCCAGCAGCTTCCAGCGCGGCAACCGGGCGGCCACCCGCTCGTCGCCGCAGATCCGGCGGGCGGCGAACAGCGTGCGACAGGCGAAATCGAGGGCCGCGGAGACGACCGCATAGGCGGCCAGCGTGCCCGCGATCCACACGTACCAGGGAAGTTGCGGCATGGGCTCGAGGCATAGCTACCGTCAGCGGCGTTTCGATCGCGTGCGCGGACGATTAATCTCGTCGAGCTCGCCGGCCTCCCACGAATGCAGGCGGTGTGATGTACTCGCGGTGTGCCAGCCAAAAGATCCGCGGTCGACCGGCCCTTGCTCTCGCCTGCCGATCTGCGCGCGGCGATCGACCGGCTCGAGTCGATCCTCGCGCCTTTGATCGCGCGCCTCGGCGTCGTGGACGCATGGCTTGCGGCGACGCCGGGCAGCCTCGCCGACCTCGGGCCGATCAACTATTTTGCCGCGAAGATGCGCGCGCGGGGCGACCTGTTCGCGCGCCTCGTGCGGGCCGACGCGCACCTGTTCGGGGCGTTCCTCGACGGGAGCTTGCGCAGGTCGGTGGTCCTGTACGACCTCGCCCCCGACGATCTCGCCGAGGCCATGGCGGATCCATGCGACGAGCCGGTGCTGGTCGTCGAGCCGCGCGAGTATCCGTCCTCGGCGCGCGCCTTGCTCGACACGGGGATCCTCGGACACCACGGTGGGGCCGTGATCGTCGGCGAGCGGACGCCGGCCGGCACGATCGTGCACGCCGTCACGCCGCACGCGGTCACCCGCCTGGGCAGCTTCCTCGAGCTCGCCGAACAGGGGGTCGCGGCCCTGTTGCCGCTGCAAGCGTAGATCAATGACCCAGCTGCGCCGCGACCCTGGCGTGGTTGCTGGCGTACAGCGGCTGGCCGGGATCGAGGGCCATCGCGCGGGCGAAGGCGGTCGCGGCCGCCGCGAGCTCGCCGCGGGTCTCGAGCGTGATGCCGAGGTTGTTGTGGGCGGCGGCGTCGGTGTCGTCGATGCTGAGCGCCTGGCGGTAATGTTTGATCGCGCCGGCGAGCTCGCCTTGCTTACGTAGCGCGTTGGCGAGGGTCAGGTGGGTCCTGGCCTCGGTCGGCGCGAGCGCGACGGCCCGCTGCAGCGGCGGCACGGCGCGCGCGAGCTGTCCGCTGTTCATCAGGACGATGCCGAGCTCGATGTTGGCGCGCACGTGGTCGGGCTGGCTGCGCAGGGCCAGCTCGTAGGCGGCGATGGCCAGCTCGGTCTCGCCGAGGCTCTGACGAAAGGCGCCGAGGTTGGCGGCGGCCTCGGCGTCGGTCGGCGTGCGGGCGAGGGTGCGATCGAGCTGGGCGATCTGGCCGAGCGTCCACTTGCGGCGAAAGGCCTCGTCGAGGGCGGCGAGGTTGCGCGGGTCGTCGGGTTCGACCTCGAGGATGAGCTCGGCCATCTCGTCGGTGGAGGCCGGGCCGTGCACGATCCGCTGTGGGGGTGAGAACGGCTGGTGGGGGTTTTGTGCGGAGTTGTCGAAGCGCCAGTCCATCGTGATGATACTGCCGCGGGGCAGCTTCAGCGGCTGGACCAGGCGGTACTGGTCCTGCCAGTTGAAGTCCCAGTCGTCGATGGCGATCAGCCACCGGCGGGTGCCGTCGGGCAGGGTGGCCCACGCCTCGATGCTCTTGCCGAGATAATGCGCGTGCGGATAAATGCTGGCGATGGCGACGTCGACGGGCATCGTGTATTCGTCGCGCACGTGCACGTCGCGGGCGCCGGGCGGCAGGTCGATGTCGCTGTTGTTGAGCTCCATCGCCAGCGCCGGTCGGGTCGCCGGGCCGCGGGCGAAGTACAGACCGACCTTCGCGTGCACCTGCTCGGGTTTGCCGGAGGGCCGCAGGTGTAGCTGCAATACCAGGTCCGAGCCGCCGAAGAGTCGCCACGAGCGGGCGTCGGAGCCGGGGTCGGGCAGCTTGCCGGGCGTGTAGCCGAGGAAGCGCCCGTCGGGCATGCCGGCACCCGCGAAGACCATGCCGTCGAAGCCCGGCGCGGGGTCCTCGGCGTCGAGGCGGCGCAGGCTACCGCCGTTGCCGACGCGCATGACGCCGTGGTGGACCACGCGCGGGTTGCTCGGCCGGATGTCATATGCCCGGATGTGATGCAGCGGACCCGGCGGCACCGGGATGACGAAGTTGCGGTAGATATCCTTGCCGTCGGCCGGCAGCTCGAAGGCCGCGCCGGTGTCGAGTACGAGGTCGGGCGGCCCGAGCTGCCAGTCCGCGTGGTACACCGGGGCGGCAGGGACACGCGCGAGGTCGCCGGCGGGAGCGCCGGTCTCGGCCCAGCGCGCCAGCGTGGCGCGAGCGATGTCGTCGAGGCGGCGAGCGCCGACGAACTCGCCGTGACCCGCGCGCGGCAACCACGGCGGCATGTAGCCGCTGGTGGTGACCTCGGCGATCTGTGCGGCGTGATCGCGGACGTCGTCGTGGCTGATCAGGGCGAACGGCGCCGGACCACCCGCGTGGTGACAGCCGCTGCAATGTGCGTACATGATCGGCGCGACGTGATCGGCGAAGGTCGGCGCCGCGGGTACGGTCGGCGCGACGACCGGGGCCGCGGCGCGCGGACCCGCGGCCGGCGGGGCTTCACCGCCGCAGGTGAAGACCGGGAGAACGAGCGCGAGCAGTGGCGACGCCGACGATCTCATTGCAGGTCCGAGATGTAACACCCGATCGCGGGTGCAGGGGCGGTACGCGGAGCCTCGCCGCGCAGCACCGCGTCGACGGCGTCCCGTAGATCGTGCGCGCTGGCCTCGGGACGGACGTTGCCGAAGCTCTGGACGCGGTCGTCGATGCGACCGCGGTAGGCGGGCGTCGCCGTGTCGAGCCCGAACACCGCGGCCTCGGGCGTGACGCGGACGCCCGCACGCGCGACCAGCAGGTGCTCGGGGTCCCGCAGGGTCGGCAGCTTGAGCGCGAACTCGGCCTGGTGGGTGCGGATCGCCGCCGCGTCGTCGTCGGGATCGGGATAGACCAGCCACAGTTGCACGCCGCGGTCCGCCCACGCGCCGGCGAGGGCGGTGATCGTGGGCGCGTAGCGGTTGGAGATCGGGCAGTGCGTCGAGACGAACAGCAACACGGTCGCCGGCCCGGATGGGGCCGCCAGCGGGTCGACGGGCGCGCCCTCGAGATCGCGCGCGACGGTGACGGGCACCGGCGGTGGTGGTGCCGCCGGTTCGTTGCACCCGGCGAGCAGCAGCGCCAGCGTCGCGGTTCGCAGCATGCCGACAATGTAACGTCGTCGGACTTCCACGTCGACCAGGCCGGGGACCCGGCCGCGCTTATATTCGACGCTGCTGCACCGAACCAAAATGCTCTCATCTCGTATGTCGTGGGGGGCTCGAGCCGGTCAGTCGAACGCGCCAGGGTTGGAGCGGGCCCGCGTGGTCGTGCGGACGAAGATCGCCGCGTCGAATGCGTCGAGAAATTGGGGTAGTCCGTCGGGGCCGGTGTAGACCGCGCCGACGCTGCGGAACGGGTGGGGCACGGCGAGCCAATCGCGGACCGCACCGGCCGGGGCGGGCCGCAGATCGACGATGCAGCGGTCGCAGCCGGCGCGGGTGAAGATCGCGGCGGCGTCGGTGGCGGATGCGTCCGGGACGACGACCTCGCCGAACGGGCTGTCCGGTTTGGTGGCGTCGTACGCCTGGAACGCGCCGCCCGAGAACATCAGCGCAACGGCGACGTACTTGTCGCCGAGGGCGTCGCGCAAGAAGCCCCCGAGCGGCTTTACGACGGGCGTGCGCGTCGTGATATGGCCATTGTGGGCCCACAACACCGCCCTGGAATCGGGTCCCTCCTGCGCGAGCGTCCACGTCAGGTTCTCGGCCATCGACGAGTCGCGCGCCAGTGAGCTGGCGACCTCACTGCGCTCGCTGGCGTCGGTATACGCCGCGAACTGGGCGACGAGCCGCGCGTCCTCGCGGGCCGAACGCCATTCATCTGGGCGGGACTTGCGGGAGTACGCGGCCTTCTGCGCGTCGAGGCGGGCGACCAGCGCGGTGAGGGCGTCGCGCTGGGCCTTGCGGGCGGCCGGGTCGAGCTCGCGCAGCAGCTTGCCGTTCTGCTCGCCGGGGCCGAACAGGTCGAGCGTCGCCGGCAGGGTCGCGGCGTACTTCGGGTCGACGCGCTTGATGTACGCGGCGGCTGCGGGCCAGCTGACGTCCGTATATTGCATGTCGATGCCGACGAACTTGACCTTGCGCCGGGTCTTCTTGTCGGCATTGTGCTTGCGCATCCACTCGATCATGGCGAGCACCTCCTCGGTGTTCCATGTCCAGAAGTGCATGCCCTTGAGGGCCGCCCCGGGGTCGCCGCGGCCGTTCAACACATAATCGTTGATCTTGCGCGCCTCGCTGAGGTTGCCCTCGATCGCAAACAGCGTGAAGCCCTTCTCGACGACGAGGTACTCGAGCGCACGGTGCTTCATCTGGAAGAACTCGCGCGTGCCGTGGGTGCCCTCGCCGAGGCCGACGACGCGCGCGTCGCCGGCGACCTCTCCGAGCGGCTGTAGGTCGGCGAAGCCTTGCCCGGCCTCGACCCCGGCCAGCGGTTTGGCCTGCGCCTTGACCCACGTGACGACCGCGTCCGGCGGCGGCGCGTCGGCGATGACGTATAGATCGATGGTCTGATCGACGTTGCCGTCGACCTCGCCCATCGGCGAGATCATGGCGCCCGCGAGCGGCCACAGCGTATAGCCCGGCGCCGGCGGCAGCCGCACGCTGTAGCTGCCGTCGGGCTCGGGCAGGACGGCGAACAGCGCGGCCTCGCTCTCGATGTGCGGCCCGATCCGGATGACAGGCTGCTCCGACTGCGCGCCGTAGACCGTCAGCTTGCCGCGCACCGTGAAGCCGTCAGCGCCGAGCTTCAGCTCCGCGGACTTGTCGGGGCCGACCTCCGTCGGCGCGAGGTAGGCGGCCGTGCCCGCCGGGCTGGTCGCTGTCAGTGCATATCGGCCGGCCGGGACCGCGGCGGTGAACGACCCGTCCGCGCCGCTGCGCACCAGCGCGG
>JAOYMO020036975.1:0-12623 GCA_025802455.2 Iodosphaeria phyllophila | reverse complement strand
GGGGGGGGGGGGGGGGGGGGGGGGGGGTATTTGAGCAAATACTACTTGTGTCCTTCTGGACTTGGGGGTGCAGTGCACATGATCAGGGTTCGTGGTCCCTCCCCAGAGCGGACATTTACAGCAGTCACTCGTGACCTTTTTTTTTTTTTTTCTTCTCATCTCAAAGCCAAGTCGTGAGTATAGAACTGGTTCATTGCGATCACACCAGTCTATCTACCCCGGCATTCACCGGCCGCACATGCCACCAAGCAGACTCGCAGCTACTGATTCACTCTCCCTTTTTTTTCTCCTCCCCCCCCCCGTTATCCTCCTTTCGTCCCCCCCTTGGAATCAGTCTCTCTCACCCCTCAGGTCCACAGCCGTTTCTCCCCCACTCCCATGTGCGCCAAGAAAAAAAAAAAAAAAAAAAAAGGAATATTGTCGGTGGTAGAACCGTCGTTTAGGGGCTTTCCGGGGCGTTGATGGTCTCGGAGGAAGGAGGGTTGCCGTCGACGAAGTCGACGCAGATGTAGTCGGCCCAGTCCGGGAGGACGTGCTTGCCCTTCTTGTGCAGGAACTGCAGGTTCGTGCAGGTGGCGATGGGCATGAGTTTGTTGGGGTCCTTGCACACGGCGACTGGGGGAGCGGTGGTACAAAAGTTAGCGCGAAGTCCCCGAGAGAAAACACGGGAGAACAGATGGCGCGGGGGGAGACTAACCAAAGCAGTTCTTCTCGATGTGGACGACCTCGATCTCGCGCTCCGTGGCCGTCACGCCCAGCTCGGACACGGGCAGCCAGCGGTTGGCCACCTCCGCGCCAAGCAGCGTCGTGTAGTCCCGGGTCTTGGCCCAGTTGGGGTGGCGGATGAACGTGGGGAGCGTCGCCATTGTTTTCGAACGTTGTGGCAAATGTGTTAAGTGGTTGTTTGGCTGGGTTGGCTAGGTTGGTGCGGTTCGCGGAACGGGCGATGTGTGTGAGGTTGTGTTTTGGTTTCGGGGCAGAATTGTTTTTGTTGTGTTGAGGCAGCAGATGGAAAGGGTCTGGGGAATCTGTGGAGGATGTTTTGGGTACGGATTCTTTGTGGGAAGGAAGACATGTGGTCTACTAAGATGGGAGATGTGATGGCTTGTTCGTCGATATACGCTTCACCCTGTATTCTGTGGGGTTGACTTGGATTCGTCGATGGTCTCTCTCACTCTATTCACGGCGGAGTTCACCTAGTCCTTAGTCCTGGATACTCGACGATGTTCCATGTGTGTGAAGTCGGACCATGGAAAGGAATGAGCCCGTGTTGTTCTCGAAACTGTTGGTCGGTACAATGAATTGATGGAATAATCTTATCCCGCCACTGGACCTCGAGTCCTTCCATGTTATCAGCTGCAACATGTAGTCTAGCCACTTGTTAGTACGTAGCGTAAATCGGGTTTGTTCTTTGCTGGATCTTGAGTTTTTCTATTTCCATGGTTCCCCTCTTTCGAATTTGGTTTTGCTGGCTCGCTCATTAGTCTCTTTTTCAACTAAGTCGTGCAACTATTCCTATGTCGTGGAACTAGGCTTCACCTTGCTCCTCAAGCCTCTCTTCCACTCTGGATGAAACACGGTGTTCTCGAAATTTCTCAAGAATCAATCACAGAAATAATACATGACTTTTATGATGCCATCTCTGGTTCCTCGATGGCGTCTGTCACAATCCTTCACGACAGTCACAACAGAGAAAGCTTGGGGGGAGCTGGAACGCGAGAAACCGTCATCGCTACAAACCAGAGTGCCAATCCAAGCGTGCCGATCCAGAGCAAGCCAAATATCGAGCTTTACATGGCTTGGCTTTGCCTTCGGGTTAGCTTACCTAGATACCATAATCTGGACTTATTTAGCCTATTATGCTCACATGTTTGGATTATCACTACGCGCTTTACAGCCTCACATGACTATTGTTCACTTGTCGTCATCCAGCCTCAGCGGGTTTCTGCGATCGATATATGTCTGGCGGAGCTGGTTCAAATAGGGATAATGCCTGCGCTTGGATCGAGGCACACTTGAAACGTCCAAATCAGTTTGGAGTGCCGGCGACATTATTTCACCAAGCCAAACAGGTGTTTGGAGGAGGCTGGCTTGCTTGGATTGCGGTTATGTCTGCCGAGCAAGACGCATACGAAGAGCTTTCAAAGCCCGGCGCTACGTCCTTGCATAGACCATTTCATGGTTCCCATATCCGGGTAGTAAAACTACCGTCGGAGGGACTACGGAGTCATTCAACTAGCCAATCGTGCCAAATTCAAGCCCTCATATTGGACTGGGGCAAGACCAGTTAAATATGCGGGCTACTCTGGATTGTCCTATTTGGACGACGGGCTTGGACCGTAAAAGTAAAGGTACTTCCCCCTAGGGAGTGGAAAAGAGGAGCTCGTTTGCTGCTTTGTTTGCACTAGTAAGGCTTTTGGACTAGGTGCTACCAGTACAATACTAGCAGCATCGTTGGAGATGAGTTCCTCGCTTGGAGAACCCCGGTGATGCGAAATATGGTATTTGTCGCTCTTTTTCTCGTCGTTTTAATCCCCTAAGCCAATTAGAATAATGGTTGCCATGCTTGGGCTGGTCAAGTCACTCTTGTCATCGAGCCAGTCAAGTCTTTGGCAGGTCGCTCAATCGCTTGGACTGTTGTTCTACATCGCCGTACCATATACTGTATACTCACTAAATGGGTTTTGGGGTTGAGCGTGGTTTCTATTACTGATGCGCCCCTTCACCGGGCGTGATTCCCCACAGATTTACATCTGCGGCGACTCGTGTCTTCTTGCCAAAGCACTCGATCTGGAACCCGAACTTGTGTTCAGTAGTCAGCAAATACTGTGTATGAAAGTCTGACCTGCAGCTCGCCGACTTGTCATGTAGCCCCAAGACAATAGCTCACCAGCGGTCTTACGAAGGTACTTGACCACGACTTGGCCCAAAACTCACCTCGTCAGCCGTTAACACATCGGTCCTTCCTTTTCTCATTCCGGCGTACCTGCGGTTTTGTGACGGATCGAATACCACTCCACCGTATCGATCCGTATATCGGCCAGAGAGCGCTGCCATGGAAGCTTTCCACCCTGAAAGTTTATCTCTGGACGAACTTCGCGGTGTAGTGAACCACACGAGTGCGACAATTCAGGCTAACTAACTTGCAGCCAAAAACTAAAGGACTTTCCTTGCAAAGTCCCGAGACTAGATAAATGGTCCTCTCCAAGGCGCCGGGCCATGTCTTCAATGTATGCGGCGATGCTTTGATGCAGATGGCGATGGAAACTAACCAGTCTTACCAAGCCCAGCCAAGCCCAGCCAAGCCCAGCCAAGCCAAACCCAGCGTACGGATTTGGCGAATGGGTCAAGCTCAGCCTGGGGGTCAGGCTGGCTAGGGTTAATTCATCGATCACACTGTTTCAAATATAGTAGTAATTCACGAGATCGTCCAGGATGTGAGCAGAATCTGACATAAGATAAGCGTGATGTTGAGCGGCGATTTCCCAGTGAGGCAGGGGTTTTCCGTGCAAAGGTGAGTTTCTAGAGCATGTGTGCATTTTTTTTGTTGTCTACAAGTTCCAGCGAATTCCGAACACAAATTTCCTGATGTACTACTGAAGGCGCGCATAGATGACAGTACACCCTTCATATGGCTAGTCGTGAAACGAAGTTCTGCAGGTACTGTGACTGGCGCTTGAATTGGCACCCTCGCTACAGGGGACACTGAACCCCGGTAAACACCTGCATGCATGTCGTACCTCTAGGCACCAAGATGTCATCTGTCACACAAGTTACCAATACATCTTCTCAGTTTTCAGAAACCTCTTTCCTCCGCCTGTCCTGCTCGCTGCTTCGTGTTGCTTGGAGGGAAATACATATTTTAACTAGCGTCAATACTAATTTAATCATCAAATCATACCGGTATTGACAGCTGTGCATCGTCCGCCAAAATGAAAACGACTCCTCCGCGCAAGGAACGCGGGTCACAGTTGAACTCCTCAATTTCCTGTTACGAGTCCATGGGCCTAGACGAATTGCGGACGGCCCTGAACCACACCCACGCGACAATCCAGTCCATCTCACACCTAGACCAAGCAGCTGACTTGGAAAAAATTCTCAGTGAAAGAAATATCGATCGGCAATGCCCAGGATTCCAGCGCATCATGAAAAGTTACCAGTCTTGCGATTCTCAGCTTCGTTCATTAACGCAAGGACTTGCGTGGTTGAAGGACGAACTACAAACAGCTATCCACTCACGTGTGCCGCTGACCTCGAAAACTGATGTACTGAGCCTATCTAACGAGATTTTGATGAACATTTTCAACCTAGTCAGAGAGGCATCGCATCGTTCTAAAGACATCCAAAGCCTGCGCTTGACCTGTCGGCGGTTCCACGATACGAGCTCACACCTCCTTCTCAGCAAAGCCAAAGTTGACGTGAGTAGCCGAGCATCACTGGAAAGGTTGGAGAAGATATCAAAACACCCAACGATCAGGATGGGCATCAAATCTGTTCGCCTTCATATGGTCTACTATGGACTACACTTAGCCAACGACGAGAGACTCTTTATTCAACATTGCACCAGAAGATTGAGGTCGGCCATGAAGGAATGGGCCGCGGATTTGTTCCGATTGAGGGACATGAGACGGATGTATGATCAACCAACACAAGATCCTGGACCTCTGCCACCTATAGAGAAGGCCATCGACCAAGCTAAACAAGTCTTGGAGGTGTGGCAAACTGCTGTAGATGGTTCTCTCGACAGGAGAAACTCCCACTACGTACGTCTTCGCCAAATACATAAAGAGTATAAATTGAAATACGAGCTTCAGGAAGCCTCTCGCGGCGATATGGCTCAGACTATCGCCAGTGCCATGGCGAATATGCCCCGCGCGCGGTGCCTCATTTTCAGAGATGGCTATTACTCCAGACACGCTGAATTTGACAACCACGGCAACTTGAAGGATCCATACTCTATTCCGTTCACTGCTATGGAGCCACCTGACGCGATCTACCCTAAATTGCTGGCACCCATTGATGGCTGGGAAGATTTTGCGGCTTTTGGTTTAGGCACACCCCCAGGTGACATTCTTATCGCCATTCCATTAGCTGCTCACCAAGCCGGGGCCAGCTTGTCGGAGGTCAAAATCAAGATGATGCCTCCAGGGGACTTACCATCTTTCGGCATGACCAGCGACGATCAGAAGAAGCTCAAGGCGGCCACCTGTAATTTGACGAAATTCGAGTTCACCTTTTTTGCACCTGTCAATCAGCTGGCCTGGAGTTCCAGAGAGACCTACCAATATTTAAATCTACTCGACTATGTAACCTGCTGGGTCTCCTCGGAGGAAATGGAACATGTAGCGTTCAATTTCGAGATACTAAACGACCAACCATGGCCGCATCCCGTCAGCTTGGGACAGGTTCTGACCGCTTATGGATGGCCTAAACTTAAACAATGTTGCTTTGATGGCTCGTTCTACCTTGAAGATCTGAAAGAGTTTATAGGGCAATATGCGGGGAACAGAAATCTTGACGTAGATTTAAATGGACATCTCATCGGAGAACGAACATGGGAGGAGACTTTAGATTTTCTTAGAGGCCGCGTGTCGCCACGCTCGAGGCTCTTCAATAAAGAGGATACTGTAGCAGGTGCGGAGTGTGGCGACATGACTGAGAGGCAGATATGCTACTGTTTTGGGCATAGCTCCGGCAACTTCGAGAGGAATCGCGCAACGGCGTACGTGGTGGGTGCGCCCGACAAGAACCCTGTGCGCGAGGTGAAGGAGGGGCAGATGGGAGAGGATTGGGAATCTGCATCGGACAGTGTGCCGTTCGATCATTTTGAACCTGGATCTCACTGGGATTTCTAGGCACAATTTAATACATGAAGCTTTCATGGAATGCGTCTAGCTCTGACTTCGTGGCGGCAAAGCGAGCAACTCGGTTGCATTCGCTGTTGGTACCTCTTGACAGTGATGATGCCGCTAAAGTGACCTGCACATGAAAACCTCAACGTATGAGACTTCTAGTTCGACGAGGTCTTGCATCGAGCAATTGATGTGTTGATGGAAGCGCTGTGATTGAGGTAGGGGCTATGAATGGCTACGACTACGTTCCTATGGCAAAACCGCGAAACTGGTACGTTTTCGATGGGCCCGTGTCGCTTTGCCAGCTACTGTACCTCCATCTTTCCGAAAGTCTGGATATATCAAGCATCGATCTTTGGTGTGGTCTATATCCAGACTTTCGGAAAGATGCAGGCAGGCATGGGCCCAGGTCCTTGTGGCTCCAGACGCAGTTCTGCTGCGACATCTGCAAATCACGTGACACCCGGGCCTCAACCGCTCGACTATGTCGGACGCCAGCATGAAATAAGCTGCTTCTGGACATACAATTTTTCTTGTCAACTAGGCATTCGAGAATCATGGGTACAGTATCAAAGCCCTGAAGAAACTTCGTGAGGAGTGCCTATAGGTGATTTCTCGTCTGTCATCGATGATTGATGATGGGGATGTACGCGTGGACTGGGACCGATATACCGGAAGGCTTGTGTGGGTATGCTTTCTACGCATAGAATGTTGCTGTTGGTACAGTCACAAGTTCATGTAATATACGTACATTGAAGGGCCCGGATGGAATGGCAAAACACGCGTGTACTCAGATTGTCTGATCTAGCTAAGCGGGAGAGAAGGTGGTGTATCTCCATGTTGTTGAAATACCGTCGTCTCTTCGAGTCATGGTGCCCGAGTCATAGTCCCTACTTGCGTGTGTAAACTTCTGTTCACATTGCGCGGATGTTGCCAGAGAATTCCGACTACAGGCATTCTTTCTCGTTGCGCACATTCCCCCGGTTTTGACCCAATATGTACAGAATCCGTGATCTTTTGTTCCTATTGATAACTCTAGAAAAGAACCTATTCAAAGCAGAAGCGGAATTCAAACCTTACGGAATCTCTGCTGCATCAAATTCGCACCCTGGTCTATGTCTCCTCGTTCACTACAATCCCCGGCGCGACCTTGCTTAAGCGCTTATTTCATTCAACTAGCCTTGCTCGACAGTTCTGGCTCTATCGTGCGACTAGGCTTTGAGGAGAAGAGAGGCCGTTTCATGCTCTTGAGAAATATTTTGAGGTTTTGCCGTTCATCTTTGGTAGACTCTATAACGCATGGATGTTCACCACGGTCATCGAGGTAGAAAATTCCATACCCATGTCCATAGGGAACAATGAGTCGTCTTTTGTCCCAGTAATTGATTTTTTTCAGAATGGAAATCCTTAGCATGAATACCCAGGGCCCTTCTACCAAAACAAAGTATCCTTCATTCCTTCTTTTGTTTTGTGACTTCGCGCGGCGAACAAAGGCCTTTGGGGGCAGCGCCTCAATATCAAATGGTCCTTTCGGATCGAATTCGGGCTTCGGAATTAAACCATAAAAAGCAATTGGTCTATTTATACCGCCCTCTTTTCGTTGTACGTCTCGCAAAGCTTCATGTTTGTGGCCCGGTCCAGACACGTCGACCTGCACAGAACCCAGCCTTATAATGAAAAAAGGAGGATCAGCGGCTTGTGTATCAAGTACTTTTCTTCCTCCCTCAACCGGCATTTCAATGTCAAACAACCATTGACCCTCCGGCTTATTCCCTTTCTTAAACAAATGGTAAGTCGGCCGACCAGCTTTCTCTGCGAGCCAAACAACCCCTTTTTCATGGTCGTGCTGGAACATTTCGCCCAAATCGAGCTGGAACCACTCTTTCGCCTGGGGAATGCTCACGAGGCCCTTCGATTCTTCTTCCTCGTCCTTGGCATTACGGGCGACCTTCTCCCAGTATCCGCCAAGAGGGGTTGAGAGTTCCTGTGTTTGTTCTGGCTCCAGGACCTCCGTGCTTTCTTCTTGGCTTTCGCTGGAAGGTTTCTCCGTGTGTTTTGAATCCGAGAGCTCCTGTATACGTTTCCCTGTTGATTGGACTTCATCGGAGGATGTCGCATTGAATGGATCTTGCGAAATCCCCCGACGAAGGCCAATCGAAAACAGATATTCCGACATTTCGCGCTCTGTCGAAGGGGGTCTATTGTTGCGACTCCCGAGAGGAGGCTTTGACGGTCGCTTCAATTGATCTTCTGGTCTGCTTTTATCTGCGTTAGGGTTTTCATGACCAGAGCTCGATAACTTGGGCGGAGGCTCTAAAGATGGCTTGAATGGATCTTGCAAAATCCCCTGACGAAGGCCGCTCGAAAATAGATGTTTCGACTTTTTGCCTTCTCTTGAAGGGGGTCCAGTTTTGTGACTCCCGAGGGGAGGCTCTGACGGTTGCTTCAATTGATCTTCTAGACCACTTTCATCCGTGTTAGGGTTTTTATGACTAGTGCTCGGTAACCTAGGCGGAGGCTCTGAAGATGGCTTCAATTGATTTTCTGGACTGCTTTCATCCGCGTTGGGGGCTTTATGACTAGTGCTCGATGACTCGGGCGGAAGCTCTGACGATGGCTTCAATTGGTCTTCCGTTGTTGATCGGCCTTTATCAGAGGGTTTCGCACGTTGCAGCCGTTTGCGCCCCCTTGTAAGGGGTCCAGTTCCGCAACTCTCGGGCGGAGGCTCTGACGGTTGCTTCAATTGATCTTCTGGACCACTTTCATCCGTGTTACGGTTTTTCTGACTAGTGCTCGGTAACCTAGGCGGAGGGTTTGACGGTTGCTTCAATTGATCTTCTGGACTGCTTTCATCCGTGTTAGGGTTTTCATGACTCGTGCCCGGGAAGAGCTCGTCGTATGCTATGTTGTCGTTGCGGAAGTATAAAGAATGATACACAGGTGCGTCTTCAGGAAAATGCTGAGCACCGGCGCTTGGATTTCGCTCCTGGAACATTGACTCGTCCTCATCACCGTCACCAATATACATGCCCAGACCATGGGTTGGTGGCTCTGCTAGTTCTCTGGCCTCCGCTGAAGACCTTATTGATTCTCCGAGTGATGGCCCCAGTCCGGGGCTCTTCACATCACGCGCCAGAAAACTGTCATCTGCGTCATCCAGCGTCGTGGGAAGTACTGGAGATTTGGCCCCCGGCCTGAAAGCCGGGTTCCTCTGCGGGCTCGAGGACCGCGACTTTGGGAATGAAATACAACTGCGGGCTAGAAGACCGCGACTTGGAAGGTGATTAAGCCCAAGCCCAAGTCATGAGTAACATGCCGAGACCCAAGGAGAGTATCATGTTCCACGTTGGTTCTGTAAGTGGGATTGCTGAGTCGACTTAGGATCGCACAAAGTATATTGGGATTTGTTATGTCGTGATATTAGAGTGAAGAGCGGGCAAGGTGATTTGATTGGAGAAAGCCTCCAAATCGAAGAAGGATGGCGCCTGGTTTGCGTTTGACAAGAGAAATATAAGATAACGGGACTGCGATGTTTCGTAGCAATCTACTGCAGCGGGATTTCTTAAGAGCTGACAGATGAGGACAACGCCAGAGAGGCCGGATGCCGGTCGATGTGAAGCGTAGCAGAGCGGAATGCCCATCAGACTCCACTAGTTCTCTAGCCGCCTACTAGTATAGGACTTACCTGCTCGGTTCCACCTCCAGAAGCATTGCAACCATCCCTTACCTATTCATGCATATTGACCGAGGCAAGCTGTCAGTGCAATGTTGCGTGCACCAGGGCTGCTGTTGGAGGTACCGATCTGCTGGGCTGGACTGGACTGGACTGGTTATCACCCTAATGAGCCTACCATCTGCTTATATTTCTCGAAGGATCAACGAAACAATTGAGAGTAGGATTTGGCTCTGATACCAAAGCTTGAGACTTGTTGAAACACGAGGTTTTGTCGTCTTGGGGAGCTTCCGAAGGACAGTGCTTAGAGCATATACTGCACCGTGGTCTTTACTAATGTCAAATTATGACATCATCTCGCTGGCAGCTGGTGCCGATCAAGACCGATACAGTCTGCGCGCTCAGGAACAGGCTAGTGACCCAGCGTAACGTTCAATCAGAAGCCTCACCAGTCACTTCAAACATTCGCAGATTTGAGACAAATTCCGCATGGAACGAGAGAAATTGACGTTTCCTTGCGACAGCAGAGATACTGAGGCCGTGGTTCAAGATCCTACTATGCAGCAATGTGTCTACCAGTGTGGCGCCTATGGTACAGTTGGTCTCAAACCTGGGTATTTGAGACACCGTTTCCCAACCCTTACTCCTCTACCACAACTGCACATCTATATAACAAAGGGGCTCGGTCTTCCGGCGCGTGCCAAGGGGAAATAAAGGTTTCCAGTCGCCACGCCCCACTTCCTAGTAACGGGCAACGTGAGAGCGCGACTATCCCATCAGTGTGTGACCTTTTCTTGCCAGATGAAACCAAAATATGGAGAGCCAGTACGGTCCTAGCATCTTCGGACAGTCCAACAACTTCTTACCACTATTCTAGACTTTGCACTTGAATAACTTACATTCCTAGACAGAATCAAAAGATCCATTGGGATTGGACTCCAGATAAATCTCCAGGCTATCGATGGATCTATTTTTGGCCCAGGCGAATCGTGCTTTGAGGGAAGGGTCCAGATATCATCAACTGCATAGCAGGCTACTGGCAGGAAATTTTTACCGATATCCTCATTTGTCCAGAAGTCTGTAGTTAAGCTCCACTCAGAATGCTGTGTTGCTTGTGCCGACAGGCTCTTAGAAGACCAGAGGTACTGTGCAGAGCAAAACTGCCAGTGACTGGCAAACAGACGTCAAAGCCGCAGTCAGGCAGGTCGGCAGACGGGAAAAAAATCACAGCCAGGAAGATCACCACTGTGTTTTGGTGGCGGCTGAGTTTTTCCCGCCTAAGGGGCAGAGCAAAGACACCAGACACCAGTCAGGACCCAGGGCAGTTGGTATTAGGCGGCTCTATCTGACCTACCTAACAGCCTGACTAATGCCAACAATCCCCTAATTTACTCTCCGGGCCATTGGCACGGGCAAATGCTAGTAATTTAAGATAGAGCGCGACGAATCGTTTTTCAACGGTATATGAATAGACTATCGCGCTCCTTTTCTTTTTGCAGGTTGTGGTTGTAGGTAGTAAAGGTTGGAAAGTTGAAAACTTTGTAACTCACTATGTGTGGGGGAGGCTCCCAAATGTCACATCTCTATGCGGTGAAAAATGACCATACTAGGCGGCTTGGCTTTTTAGGAATCCGCCTGAGTGACCAAATATAGCGAGGGGTCAAAATTGAATCATATCGAGCTATTTTTTCACGAAAACCCTCGGTTTCAAGGCCATCATATCCCAAATATTTTTCCGCCCGCCGGCTCAACGGTATCATACCCGTTCGCAGCGCCCCTCATTGTGTTACGGCCAGAGTTAAGCGCCAGTGAAAACTGTGTGTTAAGCTCTATGAATAAAGATGCTTAGCTACAGGAAAGAGGAAAAGAGATCCATCGAGATGCCGGGTATGCCTTCTGCATTCGAAGGCCCATTACCGATCCCGCTTTCCTATCGATGACCCATCGTCGTCAGCTTCAACGTTGGATAACCATTACGAATGCCCGGAATCCGGGGCCCGAAGCCCTGTGACGGTCACCGCGACCGTCACACATTGCATCTCTACAGTAATTACGGGTAGATACAGTATCTCAGCCTCTCCAAAAGTCACCTATCCACATTCGAAATCTGAACAACTTTCAATTGTCGGAACGGGCCGGCAAAGCTCTGCATGCGGTGTCCATTGAAAGATGCTCGAAGGTGCGATCTGAATGACAGACTTTCGGTGACACAGAGGCAGGAAATCTGCCGAGTAACCCAGCAGAGCGCGTGCTAAAAAAACTGCAGACTCGCCGGCCGGGGTAATTGCTAGGGTTGACAGCTGTAGTCCCCGGGTCCGAAGTAGGATGCATGAAAACCCCACTTAAGCAGCATTCGATTGGATCTTTTGGACCTGGACAAGATTTGGATTACCTACGAGCCAGTACACCTTCCACTTTATTGAAAGTCGTTCAACTACGGCAAATCAACCCCAACCTGCATACATTATTCGTGAGCTTATTCAGACTTGGTCAGAGATTCATTCTAGCTAATTTGCATCTGTGCCGGAGCAGTGTACATGGAGAAATCAGAGGCAGATTGGATATTAACCTCTTTAAGGGAAATCAGCGGGTTCAGCAATGAGTTGCAGATATATTCTCACACTCTGCTCAATTTTCTATTGATCGAACCAAATTTCAACAGATCCCGGCCAGAAATGAAGTTGCTGTGCAAGTGTCAAATACTTGGTTCTGTACTGTCGTTCCATATGTGGGCATAATGTAGGTGAAAAACCAAAGAATTGGGTTGCGTAGGTAATTGCCATATGCTGTAACAACCGAGTCTGCAGTCTTGTTTTGGCACGCTTCTGACCCAGTTGTATCCCACCAAGCCGGTCGCAGAGGGAGGGTGGACCCAGGATGGACTCTCGCATTCAAGCACAATGGGGCACTCTTCTTCAACAGCCACAGCAGATTTCTTTGGCGGAAGCGCTTCCCAGACTTCCAACACGCTATATGTACAAGTCAAACGGAAAGCAAATCCCAGGTCGTGAGCCTTAAGGCTCTACCTGCCGTTTCTGATCATCACTCACACGTAATTGCAGACCTATGACACGCTGATACCTTCAACCCCCCACCCC
>JAOYMO020036890.1:0-42404 GCA_025802455.2 Iodosphaeria phyllophila | reverse complement strand
CACCGCACCGCCGGCGCCGAGCGTCACGCTCGAGGGGCCGTAGCCGGGATCCGAGGTGGAGAGGCTGGCCTGCTCCTCCTCGAGCGCGAGCGCCGAGCTGCCCTGCTCGAGGAGGATGCTCTCCTCCGGGTCGCCCGCGGCGTTCGTCAGGAACAGCGAGGTGTCGTCCGCGCCGACGATCGGCAGGTCCAGCCAGGCAGTGACGCCGTCGCCCATCTTGAGGATTCGCAGGGTACGGTCGTACCCCATCTGGCCGTCGAGGAGGACTGGGTTCGCTGCAGCCCAGTCCTCCGAATCGTCACGGCGGACCCGAATGACATCCGCCATGAGCGGCTCCTAGCTCGAGTTACGCGCCCGGGACGGTGACGGTGTCGGTGACCCAGTCGCCGTTCGTCGACGCCATGACCGTGTACGTGCCCGCAGCGGTGTAGGTGTGCGTGGTGTCGCCCTCGTCGGTCTCCACGTAGTCCCACGTGCCGTCGCCGAAGTCGTACCAGACACCGACGCCGGCCTCGGGGTCGGGCAGCACCGCGAACTCGACCTCGTACGAGCCGGTAGTCGTATCGGGGGTGACCGATACGAGCGGCGTGTTCGACGGGTCGAGCAGCGGCCGCGAGCCGGTGAGGGCCTCGGGCGGTGCGACGTCGACGAGCAGGATGCGCAGTGCCGTCGTGGTGCTGACGGGGCTGAGCATCGGGCCGGCGACCTTCGGACCCTCGGTGGTGTTCGCGGTCGGCAGGGCGGCCGTGGTGCCCGCCGAGCCGGTGTCGGTGAACGTCGCGACGGCGCCGACGGTGCCCACGAGCTTGTTCTCCACACCGGGAGCGGTGCCGCGGTAGATCTTGTAGCCGGTCGCGCCGTCGACGAGGGTCCAGTTGATCTGCTGGCGGTCGTTGAGCACGATCACCTTGGTGATCTCGTTCGAGCCGAGCGTCTCACCGTTGTCGTTGGTCGCGGTGACCTTCCAGTAGTAGGTGCCCGCGGGGAACGTGCCGGTGGTCGCCGTCGTCGTGCCCAGCGTGATGACGGGCGCGTCGATCGCGTCGCCGGCCGCGTTGAGCATGACGTCGAAGGGGCCCTCGCCCCAGGCGTTGCCGTCCTTGGTGTTGGCGCCGGTGATCGTGAAGGTGATCGCACCGTTCTCGACGGAGAAGTCGCCGAGGATGCCGCCCTGCAGGAACGGCAGGAGCAGGTACCCGTAGATGCCGTCGGTGACCTCGTCGTCGTCACAGTCGTCCGCGGCGGGGGCGCCGGCCCAGAGCTCGAGCGCGAAGCCGCCGTCGGTGAGGACGACCTTCGTGTCGATGTCGAAGCCGATGGGGTTGCCGTCGGCGTCGAGCACGACATTCTGGCCCGTGAGCAGGCTGAACAGCTCGGGGTCGACCTCGCCGAGCACGATCTCGATGCCGTAGCCGGAGAGCGTGGTGACGGATGCCTCGTAGACGATGGTCTCGCCGGCTGCGTTGGTCAGGCGGATCTCGTCGTCGGTGGTGGTGTTCGCGGTGAACCCGACCGACACGAAGCCCTTGCTCGTGACGACGGCGTCGTCCCCGTAGACAGGCCGACCGCACGAGTCGAGCCGCGTCACACGGAGGCGACGGCCCTTGACGAGGGCCACCTTCTTCGTAGTGCGTGGTGCCATTTCCTTCTCCTCAGTGTGATGCGGTGGGTGGTCGGACTGTTACTCGGCGACCTGTACGGGGGTGCCGTAGGTGCCGTACTTGGTGACGAGGTCGTTGCGGTTCAGGCCGGGGTTGTCGTCGTCGTCGAGCGGGGCGACGTCGGCCTCCTCGAAGCTGCTGAGCGTCCTGACGTAGGCCACCCAGTCGTCGCGGCTCGCGTTGCGCGCGGGCTCGGCGGGGGTCTCGGTGGTGGTCGTCTCGTCGATGTTCTCGACGACGACGCTCGTGGTGGGCTCGGCGTCGGCGTCGGTCGGCACCTCGCCGACGTGCTCGGTGCCGTTGGCGTCGACGACGGCGCCCGCGTTCTCCTCCGTGATGACGGTGCCTTCCGGCAGCGGCTCACCGACGACGACCTCGGGGGCCTGTCCGGCACTGCCGGATGTGTCAGTCACACTCACGGGCGGCTCGGTGGGCGGGAGCTCCTCGGCGGGCTTCGGCTCCGCCGCGGGCTTGTGCTCGACAGTGGGCTCCTCCGCGGCGGCTGCCGCCTCAGCCTTCGCGCGCGCCTTCGAGATCGCCTTCGACGGCGTGTAGCCCTTCGGCTGCTTCGCCGCCGGCGAGACCGGGGCGTACGGCTCGGCCTTCGTGTTCAGCGGGTCGAAGCTGTTGTCCGCGCTCGAGGAGTCGATCGCGATCGCGAGCTCCGGGTCGTCGTTGTGCTGCTCGATGTAGTCGAGCACCGCCTGGGGGACGTAGTAGCCGTCGCGCACCGTACGGATCTCGGTCACATCGACGTCGGCGGCGCGCGCCGCGGCGATGAGCGCGAACGCCTTCGCGCGGCTACGGCCGGCCATGTATGCGAAACCTTCAGGAAGGGCCATGATTACTGCTCCAGTTCAACTCGGATGGCTGCCGTGAGGCAGTCGACGGTGGGGACGATCTGCTTCTCGGCGAGGGCGAAGAGCTTGTTGGTCTGCGGGTCGATCGCCTTGTTGACGAGGGTCTCGCCGGCGCGCAGTTCGATGGCTCCGGTCACATAGAACCAGACCTCGCCCTCGTCTGCTTCGATCGGCGCGATCGTGCCCGTCGTGTTGACGGTCGGGATGGTGGCCGGCGCCTGCTCCGAGGTGCTCGTGTCCGTGTAGGTGGTGACCGCGCCGAGCGTCTTCACGAGGACGTTCTCGGCACCGGCCGCCGTGCCGCGGTACAGCTTGTAGCCGGTGGCGCCGGGGATCGCGACCCAGTTCAGCACCTGCTGCTGGTTCAGCGTCAGGGTCGCGTTGACCTCGTTCGAGCCCGTGGTCTCGCCGAGGGCGTCGATCGCCGTGAGCTTCCAGTAGTAGGTGCCGGCCGCGAAGGTGCCACCAGCGCCCGCGGCGCCCTTGGTGAGCGTCGGGGCTGCCTTGGGGTTGATGACCTGGTCGGGGCCGTCGCTGGAGACGTAGCCGGATCCAGCGACGAAGTCCGCGCCGAGCCGCGTCTTGAGCTTGCCGGGCTGCGAGACATCCAGCAGCTCGCGGCTGAGCTCGGTGGACAGGCGCATCCCCGCGTGGAAGATCGGGACCGCCTTGTAGTGCGTGGCGGCGTACTCGGCGAGCAGGCCGAGGGCTACCGCGGCAGGGACCGCACCACCCACAGGGGTGATGTCGGTAGCGCGCTCGCGGAAGGTCTCGGACCAGAGCTTCTCCTCGATGAGCGACTGCTCGCCGTACTCGAGGCGGGTGGCCGCCTTCTGCGCGTACGTGTCGAAGTCGTTGCCGAGCATCGTGCAGCGCTTGGCCGCGTAGATGGCGAAGCGCTCGCCGTACTCGAAGTCCTCACCGAGGTCGAAGGTCTTGGCTGCGGTCTCCAGGCACGACTCCGCATCGAAGTCGACGAAGTTGCCGTCGGCGCACGCCTCGGTCTCGTAGACCACGCCCATGACGGCGTACTCCTCGGCGCTCTGCAGCGGGGCGACAGAGAAGATGCCGCCGACGGTAGGGCGGAATGCTGGGGGTTCGACGTGAACCTGACCCATCGGACTGACCATGGCCCATACCTCCTTTTCGGAAGACGGAGAGCGGGGGGAGGGAGGGCTTCTCCTCCCCCCGACTCAGGATCAGGCCGGGTAGCCGGTGGTGAGGTTGGTGATGTCGAGGCGACCCGCACGACCGTGCTGGGCTGCCGTCGAGATCTGGACCTTGACGCCGTTCGCGTTGGGGTTGAACACCATCACGCCCTCCTCGAAGAAGGCCGCGGTGTACGTGTTCACCTGCAGGCTCGCGGTGTCGTAGACGGCATCGAGGCTGATGACATCCGTGGTGCCGACGACGTAGGTGCCCTTCGGGTACATGATGATGTCGACCGTGGTGGGCCAGGTGACACCGGTCGCGCCGAGCATCTGGTAGTCGTACACCCACTGCAGCGAGATCTTGCGCGCCTTGAGCCACGAGTTGATCTGCGCGTCGGTGACCGCCTTCGTGTCGACGCCGTGCTGGAACGCGATGTCCTGACGCAGGACACCGAGGAACCAGATGGGCGCGAAGCCCTCCATGGCCTCGTTCTCGCTCATGCGATACTTCTCGCGCAGGCGCTCGGCCTGCATCTCGAGCTGCGAGAGGGTGTCGACGAGGATCGAGCCCTTCTCGTCCGCGTTGATCGCGGTGCCCGCGGCCGTGGCGATCTTGTTGATCTTGTAGGCGTTCACCTTGTGCGCGTGGGCGACACCGACGCCGGAGATGTACCGCTGGATGAGCTGCGGCCATGCCGAGTTGGTGAGGATGCCGGCGCGGATGCCGAAGCCGATCGCGTCGAGGCGCGCCTCGACGAAGTCGGGGCACTCGACGTCGATGAAGTTCTTCGTGGTGCCGGCCTCGGCCTCGGTCTCCGTTTGCAGGAAGCCCGAGTCGGTGTAGATGTCCGAGAAGTCCGGGCCCTTCGTGTACGAGATGCCGCCGTGGTCGATGGTGACCTCCGGCAGCGTGAGGATGCCGCTCACCGTCTCGTTCGTGATGAGGTTGTAGACCGTCTCGGAGGGGGCGCACCAACCACCGGCAGCGACGAGGCCGGTGGGCGTGACCGACTGCTCCTTCGCGGCGTTGTAGAGCTTCTCCATGTTGTTCTCGACGTCGCCGCGCTTGAGGTGGAACTGCTCGTCGACGACCTTCTTGATGCGCGCGACGCCGTAGCGGTTGCTGACACCCACACCGGTCTTGGTGGTGGGGAAGCCGCCGATGCGGCTGCGGAATGCGACAGCGGCATCGCGCATGGTCGCGAGCGCGGCGCCCGTGGTGTGGTCGGGGACGTCGGACCCCGCGTACATGGTGGCGAGCTGCTTGCTCACCGTCGGGCGCTCGGTGCGGTTCGACGGGGCGTTGCGGCTGGCGCGGCGCGTGACACCGGACGACTTGCGGCGTCCGGCCGACTGCAGCTCGCTGGTGAGCTCGGATGCGTCGTCGGGGATGACGACCTCGTCGACCGGGTCGGCCTCGGGGTCGGCCTCGGTGTCGTCGCCCTCCTCGGTCTCGTCCTCGGGGCCTTCCTCGGCCGCGGCGCTCATGCGGTCCTTGACTGCCTGGGCGCGGGCGTCGCGCTGCTCCTCGGCCTGCACGCGGGCGGCGGTCTCGCCGTTGAGCGAGTCGACGGAGTCCGCGAGGTACTCCATGCGGCTGAGCTGCTCGTCGGTGAGCTCGGCGGTCTCGATGGCCGAGAGGGTGCCGTACTCGTCGAGAGCGGCCTTGAGCAGGTCCGCGATGTCGGTGTGCTCGAGGCCCGAGAGGTCGGCGGGAAGGGTGAACTTGTCCATGGTGATACTCCTAGTGAAAGGGGGTGGGCGAACAGGGGTGATTGATGAAGTTCGTGGTTGCCACCCGCACTAGGACGGGACGTGCTATCTGGTAGCAGTATGCACTGGTTGTCGCGTTCGTACCAAGTGGTGATGCGCGACACGCCGTTTCCTACTTGTGCTGCGTGACCGATCCGCCGACAGCGGCAGCCTGCTGGTAGGCCGACACCTCGCTCTTGACGCCGGACGCGACGATCGCCCCGGAGGAGTTGCGCACGTCGTACGTGACCCCGTTCTTCTTGCAGCTGCACGCCATGTCAGCGACCGATCCTTTCCTTCACGAGCGCGAGACGCGCGGGCTTGATGGTGCTGTCGGAGCGACGCGCGATCGCCGCGACGCGCGCCGCACGGGACATCCGGCGCTCGAGCTCATCGGCGACGGCGTCGACCATGCCCAGTTCGACCAGGCGCTTCGCGGTGATGCCCTCCTCGGAGGCCGGCGCCGGCATCTCGCCGACGATGCCCGCCGCGACGAGTGCGGTCTGGTGGCCTCCGCTCGCCGCGAGCGCGGTGCGCGGGACGTTGAAGCCCCGGACGCCGACGATCGTGGCCGCGATGAGCTCGAGGTTGGGGCCCACCCAGCGCCAGTCGCCGGACAGCTTGGCCGTTGCGCGCACCTCGCGCACCACGGCAGGCTCGATGCCCTCGCGGATGGCCCCGGCGAACCAGATGCCGTACCCGTTCTCGCCGACCATGACGTCGGCGACGATCGAGTCGGAGCGCTCGTAGTGCGCCGTGGCGGCAGCGCGCGAGACGCGCGTGCTCGCGTGGCCGATGCCGATGGTGAGACTGCCGACCCGCTGCGTGCCCTGATCGGTGTCCACCTCGCCGGTGAGGAAGTAGGCGTAGTCGCTGGGCGAGCTCGGGGCCGTCTCGCACACGCCGTCGATGCCGATGTGGCAGACGCCCCACTCGGCGATGTAGCCGTAGGTGCGGCCCTCGGGGGTGACGACGATCGTGGTGAGGCCGTCGGTGGGCTCGCTGAACCACTCCGCGGGGATGACCTCCGCGGGCGCGGCGCTCGCGATCAGCCCGAACGCGGGCACCTCGGTGGAGTGGTTCCTGCCGGTCTCGCGGCCCGGCCACACCCCGGTGGCCTCCTTGTGCATGTTCGCGCACGCCCCCGCGAGCCAGTCGGGGTTCTTGATGTACTTCGCGAGCTGCTTGCGGCAGCGGTTGAAGTCGCCGGGGACGCCCCAGCGGATCTTCGCCGCGCCCTCGCCGTGCGTCCAGTAGCGGCGGATGCGGCCGGTGGGCACCGGGTTCGTGATCCACCCGGGGCCGTCCTTAGTGCCGGGTGCGAAGGTGCCGCTCGCGACCATCGCCGACCCGCTCGCGGTCATCGCCTCCGGGTGGTTCTGCTGCAGCCACGCCAGCGCCGCCTCGAATCCGTCGGCCAGCTCGAGCGTGTCGAACTGGAAGACCTCCTCCTCGGTAAGCTCGGTGAGGTCGACGACGCCCATGGTCGCCAGGGACGAGAACAGGTCGGCGGATGCCTCCTCGCCGTCCATGCCCGCTTCAGGGTCGACGGGGTCGCCGACCTCGTCGGGGCAGTCGCAGTCCCCGAGCGCGATGTAGGCCTCCGCGAAGGCGCCGACGCCTACCGCTGTGAGCCCCGCGATCTCCACCAGCGACAGCTCGGCGACGGGCATCCCGTTCACGACCTCGTTGTCGAGCAGCGCGTACTCCATCGCGCCCAGGTCGACGGAGACGCTGTGCACGTCGCCGAAGACGATGCCCTCCACCATCTCCATGCCCGCGGGGTTGTTCTTCGCGAAGCCCGAGTACTTGATGAGCTCGTCCTCGACCCACATCTTGTCGATGCGACCCGCGCGCTCCGCGCCGTCATGGCCGTCGGCGGTGGCGCGCTGGAAGAAGATCGGCAGGGGCAGCTGGCGCCAGCGGACCTCGGCGTCCTTCGCGAAGCGGCGGCCGTCGCCGGACATCCGGCCGATAGGTGCGGCGACGCCGTGGATGGGGATCTCGAGCTCGTCGTCGATCAGCGGCTCGACATCGTCGGGCGCGACCTCCTCCACCTCGGTGTCCGCGAGATCCTCGCGGATCGAGAACTCCTCTGGCTTGGGCATGGTCTCCTCCTCCTCCTCGGCAGGGTACTCCGGCTCGGCCTGCTCCTGAGGCTCTGCCGTCAGCGCGGCGTAGACGAGGTCCAGGTCGAGCGCGAGCTCGGTGCGCACGGCCGGGTTGTCGCGCAAGTCCTCGGGAGACCACCACGCGATCGCCTCGATCTTGTCCTCTTCGGGGTTGTCGGGGTCGCCCGCCTCCTCGCGGCCCTCGTGCGTGGGCACGAGCTCCTCGCTGGCGACCAGGTGCACGTAGCCGGCGTACACGCCGTTCGTCGCCATCCACGTCCCGCCCGCCGTGCCCGACGGCAGGGGCATGCCGACCTCCTCGGTCCACTCGCGCTGCGCGGCGGCATCCGGGGTCTCGCCGTCGTTGAGGTGGCCGCCCGGGAACTCCCACTTGCCCTGTGCGGGGTCGTCGGGATCCAGCGCGCGCTGGATCATGAGCACCCGGCCGGTGTCCTGCGCGAGCACGGCGAGCCCCGCCACGGTGGCCTCGGTGGCAGGTGCACCAGGTGCACGACCCGAGATGAGTGCCGGAATTTCCTCGAACAGCGAGTCCCTGCTCATCGTCGACCTCCGCTTGTTGGTGCCCTGCAGGATGCAGCGGCACTCGATCCATACTGACGGCGGCCCGACAGGCTCGCCCGGGTAGTGCAGGTCGTACCCGCCGACCTTGAAGGTACCGCCGATCGGCACCGTCTGCCCGGCAACCGCGGCATGGATGTCGCGCACCCGCTCGTCGCCGCGCGTGATCCACCGCTTCTGCCGGTTGCCGGCCGCGAAGGCGCCGTGGTACTCGGCATTGTTGACGATGAACGTCCCGGCCCACTTCGTGACCCGCTCGATCTGTGTCTCGTCCGGCTCGCCGTCGGGCATCCGAGTCTTCTCGAGCGACTCGAGCAGCTGCTTGCGGAAGGCCTTGAGCTGCACGTCGGGGTAGGCGCCGGGTGCTGTGTCGGAGAAGATCTCCAGCCAGAGCTGCTCGGCATGCGCGGCGACGGCCGACCAGTCCCCGCTCGCGAGCGCGGCGGCGACCAGCGGCCGCACCTTGTCGTCTGCCGACGTGAGGCGCTCGCCGCGGGCAGCCGCGAACTCCTCGGGGTCCATCAGGCGGGCTCCAGCTCACGGGTGAGGTAGGTGAGCATCAGCTCCGGGTTGTGCTCGGCCTGCGAGGTGAGCAGGCTGCGCACGTAGGCGTCCAGTTGCGCGCGGAACTGCACCGGATCCAGCCCCAGCTCGGCGGCGACGGACTCGCACTGCGTCCATGAGTCCTCGAGCAGGGCGGAAAGCTGGCTGGTGGGGGTGGGCACGAAGCGGTACGTCTCGGCCGCGCTGACCCCGGGAACCTTAGCGCTCATCCTCGTGCGCAGCCTGTTGCCCGCGCGCTCGAGCGCGCGGTGCACGAGCAGGCTGCCGGCGATCTGGATGGCGGCGATATTCTGCGCCGGCTGGCTGGGCAGCTCGCGCGCCGGGTGCTCGGCGATGGAGCGTGTCGGCCGGGCCTCCTGTCCGGCACTGCCGGACGGCTGGACCTTGCCGAGCGGGACGGCGAGCGCGCGCATCGCCGCCTCGACGATCTCCGGGGTCGTCGACCCGCTCGCGGCCTTGCGCAGGAACCACTCGCGCAGCTCCTCCGATTCCATCTTGTCCTTCGGCTCGAAGCCGTTCTCGCGCAGCATCGCCTCGAGGGAGAGGGCGCCGCGGTCGTACATCTCGATGGCCTCCTTGGACCGGTTGATCCTCAGGCGCATTCCGGTGGTGTCGACACCGATGCTGTAACTCTTGATCTCGTCGTTGTCGATCCTCGACTCGCCCTGCTCGGCGCCCTGGTCGGCGAGCAAGGGCCAGAGGTAGCCCTCGGTGAGCGCGCGGATGATGACCGCGATGAGCGGCTCGGAGTGCGACTTGATCGCCGCCTCCTCCACCATCCAGCTCGACCAGTGGTTCATGTCCGCCGAGCCCTCGAGCACCTCGGGGGGCATGTCCATGCCGAGCGCGAGACGGCGGATCGCCTCGTTGCGCAGTTCGATGGCCTGCTTGTCCAGTCCCGACCAGAACTTGATGAAGTTGATCTTGTCGACGTACTCCCCGTCGACGGCGAGAACGACGGGCACCATGGATGCCGGGTCGGTGCGGTCGGAGAGCGCGGTCGACGCCACCCGGATGAGTTCGGCCACCAGCGAGGGGTCGGGCTCGGCGCTGTCCTTCTCGTCCTCAGTGCCCGGCTGCGTCTTCGCCGGCGCCGCGCCGAAGTCGATGTTGTTGGGCACGACGAGGATGCCGGCGCTCGCGAGGCGCGAATCGATCTGCGCAGCGACGTGCTGGGTGAGGCCGTAGAGCTCGGTGAGGATGGGCAGCACGGCGCGCGTCGGGCAGTCGGAGAACTGCGGCTTGCGGGGGTGCGGCTTCCACAGCCGGATCATGAGCGGGTTGGTGAGCGTCTCCTCGCCGACCCTCCACACCTGGTCGGATGCGGGGTCGTCGTTACCGGAGGTGAACGAGACCTCCGTGGCCGCGGCGATGAACCAGTCGTCGAGCTCCTCGCCGTCCTCGCCCTCGACGGTCTTGCCGATGAGGTAGCCCTCGCCCGCTACCGTGAAGTGGATGCCAAGCTGACGCAGCATCTCGGTCTGGCCCTCCGGCCCCCCGAACAGCGCGGCGAGCGCGTCGACGGCGGGGGCGAAGTCGGTCGGCTCGCCATCCTTGAGGATGATGAGCTTGCCCTTGGAGAGCAGGTTGCCGACCCACGCGCACGAGTAGTGGTACTCGGGCGTGTTGTCGAAGAAGTCCCACGCCGTCGACTCCCACGCCTCCGTGCGGGTCGCGATGCGCTTCGCCTGACTGGGTAGCTTGCCGAGGTTGCGCGCGGAAGACACCAGTGCGCGCCGGCGCGGCTGCGACACGACCTGTGCGCGGAACGCTGCACCGTCTCGGGCCATCTGTTACTCCTGGCTAGTCGTCGTCGCCGTCGCGGGCAATGACCATGCTCGCAAGATAGCTCAGTCCCAGCCAGCCCCAGAACACCCACCAGGTCCAGTGTAGGGACGAGAACCAGCCCCACGCGATGCACACGGCCATGACCCACGGCGTGGCGCACCAGAAACACTCGGCGAGCAGGGCCCAGCCGTTGTTCTTCGTGAGGCGGATCCAGCGGGTGCGCGCCCATGCGGCGGGCGGGAACTGGTCGTAGGTGATGACGCGCGCGAGCCGGCCAGATCCGAGGATCGCGGTGAGGATCGCGAGCACGAGGACGATGGGGTTGCCCACGAGGAACAGGGGGAGGTCGAGGATCATCATGCTGCCCGTCTGGGCGACCCCGGCAGTCGCCCTCCGCGACGAAGACTACCGCGTCCCACCGGAGACTCGATCGAGCCGTCGCGGGTGGTCCCCATGATTTCGTCGAGGCCCCAGACCATCGCGTCGATGCGGTTGGGCGAGTCCCGGCTGCCGGGCACCCACGTCAGCATCTCCTCCTCGAGGTCGGGGAACTTGCCGTTGTGCCAGATCTTCTTCTGCTCGTACTTGCCGACGATCGGCTCCGCGCGCAGCTGCTTGGACTTCGCGGCCGTCTTCACGATGACGCGGACGTTGACCTTCATCTCCTTGGCCTCGGCCTCTATGACGCGCCTGACCATGTCGCCGCCGTAGTTCTTCTCCGCGACGATCGCGTCCGCGTTGAAGCGCTCGTGGGCGTTGATCGCGGCGCGCGCCCAGCCGGACGGGCTGTACTTGCCGGAGACGTCGTCGAGCACGTAGCCCTCCTTGAGGTACCCGCCGACGCTGACGATGCCGGTCTCGTCAGACTTGCGGTTGGCGGTACCTGCCGGGTCGATCGCGACGACCTTCCGGTCGAACATCTCTATGATCTCCGTGTCGTCGAACGCGGAGCGGCGCAGCAGGGCGTCCTGCCACAGGGCGCCCTCGACGTCCTCGAGGATCTCGCCCTCGAGCTCCTGCCGCCCCTTGCGGGTGCCCTCGTACTTCGCGAGGATGCGCTGCTTCATGCCCGGGTCGAGGTTCTCGAGGTTCGCGTAGGTGGACACCGTGACCACGATGGTGCCCGGCTCCTTGATCGTCTTCTTGATCCACTTCGACGGCAGCGGCGTCGTCGTGCACAGGATCTTCGCACCGCCCGGCATGCCCGCCAGGCGCAGGGTGAACGCGAGGTTGTCCCAGACCTCCTCGATGAGCGGCATGTGGGCAGGCTCGTCGAGCCACGCCGCGGCGTGCTCCTTGCCTCGCAGTGAGTCGGGCTCCTCCGCGGAGTACCCGAAGACCTTGGCGCCGTTGCCGAAGGTGAACTCCTTGATCGACGGCTTCCAGTCGTAGCCGATGCCCGCCGTCTCACAGGCGTAGATGAGCCCCGACGTGCCCTCGATCATCGTCGAGCGGACGTCGGTACCGCGGCGGCCGACGAGCGCTATCTGAGGCGCCTTGTCGCTGATCTTGCGCACCCACTCCGCGGCCGATCGGGTCTTGCCGGCGCCGCGGCCCGACTTGATGAACCAGACCAGCCACTCCTGCCCCCGCGGTGGCCACTGGTCGGAGCGCGCGTGGTTGTACGTGTACTCGTCATGCGGCTTGCCGTCGCAGGTACGCCCTCGGCGGCAGTACCAGATCCTCTGGTCGCCGTTCGCGCGCGCCTTGAACGCCTCGATCGCGCGCGCCTTGGCATCCGGAGTCCACGTCGCCATGACCTTCTCGAGGCGGGCAAGCTCGTCGATGTCCTCGTCAGTTGCCGCTACCAGCGTCATCGTGCACCTCCATGGTGACAATCTTCCATGGTCCGAAGCCGCGGCCGCCGAAGGTCTCGGAGGTGGGGCGCGTCGTGTCGTTGAAGCGGCGCAGCGCCGGCTCGAGCGCCATCATGTCCACCCAGTCCAGCTCGAGGTCGTGCGCGGCGACGGCGAGCGCGCAGCGGCGCATGTAGGCGGTCAGCGACAGGTCGCGCGCGACGGCCGCGCGCAGCACCACAGCCTGCAGCTCGAGCGGGAAGTTCACCGCGATGCTCGAGCGCGGATTCTTCGGCTTGGGCAGCGCATCGAGGCTGGAGATGACGATGTCGCGCCAGTCAGGCATCCGCGTCCTCCTCGAACTCGCCCTCGATCTCGTCGTCGAAGATGTCGGCCTCCTTCGCCTGGTCCTTGCGGGTGGACTGGATGAGCTGGCCGACGATCGCCTCGAACTCCTGCACGCCGGGGGTCACGAGCATGGTGACCTGCGGCGCGTCGAGGCCCTGGAGGCGGATGAGGCGGTCGAGGTAGCGCAGGAACTGCTGCGAGTAGGCGATGTGCTCCGTGTTCGCGCGCCGCACGCGCTTGGTGGTGCCGTCCCTCTGCTCCTCGTTGACCATGATGGTGTCGGAGAGCGCTTTCGGCGCGAGCGCCTTGAGGCCGGCCTCGAGTTGGGCCGCGCGAAGCCGGCGAAGGCTCTGGAAGTCCGTCTCAGGGTCCACCGTGGAGGCGATCGCGTCCTCCCACGCCATCCGGGCGGCTGCAGGGCTGGCATAGTCCATGAGCTGGGCGATCTCGGCGTCGGATGCGCCGCTGATCTTCAATTTCGCCGCCGCGATCGCCCTCCGCTCGGGGGCTTGGGGCACGGGCGTCTTCGGATCCTCCTCGCCGAGCTCCGCGCCGAGCTCCTCAGCGGTCTCCTCGCCCTTCTTGCGCCTCTGACTAGCCATTTCCCTACTTCCTGTCCCAGTCGGGGGCGCCGTAGCTGTCAATCTGCGTGCGCGTGAGGGGCTGCAGGCCCAACTGGGCCCTCATCTGGTGGAAATCGTGCAGTGTGACCTTGCCGAGGTTCGGCCGGGTCAGCGACAGGGCCTCCACGGTGCCGTCCTCCGACACCACCGGCATCACCGACCAGTGCCCCTTGCTGATTTCGGGGTCTTTTCTGTCCGTTTCGCTGTCCCCGAAGTCGGCGGCCGACAGCGGCTCATTGACGAGGTCCATGAGGCGGCTGTACTCGTCGGTGTCGAAGCCGGTTCCCGCCAGTCCGCCGTCGGTGGCGTGAAGCTGCTCGAGGATGTTCGCCAGCTGGCCCTCGTCGTCGAAGCTCTTGCGCCCCGTCTGGTTGTGGGCGAGCATCATCCGCTTCGCGGTGAGGTCGTCGACGTCGTGCCGGAAGGCGGGGATGGTCTTTCCACCGCCCTTGACCACCGCGAGGTAGGTGTGGTTGCCGGCGATGATGTACCCGCTGGAGCGCTGCACGTGGATGGGCACGAAGAAGCCGTTGACCTCGATCGACTCCTCGATCGCCTCGACGTCGCCGTTGTTGGGGTTCTCGGGATGCTGCGCGATGGAGTCCACCGGCAGCATCTCGAGGACCAGGGGGAGGGTCTTCACCTGACTGTGACGGCGGCGAGCGCGAACAGCACCAGTGCCAGCACCGGAGCGAAGACCACCACCCAGCTCACTGCTGGCCGCGCAGTTCGCTGATGAGCTCGAACATGGTCATGTTGCCGGGGACGACGATGTGCAGGTCGTTCTCGTTGGCCACGGCGTAGTCGCGCTCGAAGGCCTCCGGGCTGACCGTGTCGAACTTGCCCTCGGTGGAGCAGATCAGCCAGTCGCCGACGAACACCGGGTCGAAGCGGTCCAGGAGCAGGTGCTCGGGGGTGGGCGGGGCGGCGTACTGCTCGCCGACCTCCGGCTCGCGCGCGGGGACGCGCTTGAGCTCGCCGCCCTCGCGGCGATTCACCCAGTCGGCGAGCGCCGCGGCCGATGTCGCGCCGCCGAGGAACTGCATCGCGGAGATCTCCACGGGCAGGCGCCGGTACTTCGTCGCGCCGTCGCTGGTGAGCCCGGCGATCGCGGCGGCCGTCGTTTCGGCCCAGTCCTTCACGTTGACCGGGTCGCCGTTGTGGGTCTCGAGGACGGTCTCGTCCTGCATGGACTGCGCCATGTCGCGCGGGATGCTGGTCATGATGATGCCTTCCTTCGTGCGTCTTCTCTCAAGAGGTGGCGGATGTACTCCGACCGGGACAGCTGCCCCCGGAAGCGGTCGGCGGTGGCGCTCTCCGACTTGGTGAGCCGTGCGGCCCACTTCTCGGTGCGCGCGACGAGTGCTTGCGGTGGGCGTCCCATCCCGCAATTGTGTCGCACACAACGACGAAGCGCCACCCGCGGGGAGATGCGGGTGGCGCTCGACGCTGCTCTGGGGGCAGCCCTACAGACTACTCCGGGCGGGGGATGCGGCGGAAGGTGATCTCGATGTCGTCGCCGGCCTCGAGCGCCTCCCCGAAGAAGCGGGACGCGCCGTTGGCCTTCGCCAGGCCCAGCTCGACACTGCCGGTGGGGGTGGCTGCCGCCCACTCCTTGTTCGCGCCGTTGCCGTACGCGACCTGCAGGCGCACGCTGTCGCTGGCGCTGGAGCGGGTGTGCGCCGCCACGTACATGCGCGCGGTGATGGCCTCGGGGACCGGGACGGTGGGACGGGGTTCTGACATGGCTGCCTCCTCGGCATCGTGTGGGTGATGGGGAGGCTGCGGACCCCGAGCTCTCGGGCGGCCGACCTGCCCCGATGCTACATCTGCATGATGCGGATCTGCCCGAACGGCACGTCGGGGTGCAGTCCGATGCGCCAGTGCATCTCGGCGCGCGCCACGGTGGCGCCGAACTCGAGGCTGGTTTCGAGCTGCTCGACCTGCACGCCCCAGCCGCGCGGGTCGGTGAGCATCTGCTCGCACACCTGCTCGAGGGCGTCCCCGTACTGGCTGTTCAGCGCTTTCGCGACCGAGCCGAGCGCTTCGATTAGCTGGCGACCGGGTTCCGTGTCCTCCCGGGCGGCGGCCGGGTTGAACAGGGCCTGGCGTGCGCGGCGTGCATCCTCCCGGCTGTCGGGGTCGGCGAACTCGGGCGCGAGGACCGGGATGCCGTCGGGCCCGTACCAGCCTTTCGAGTGGCGCGAGCACGGGTAGCTGAGCCCGGCATGCCGGTCGTCGGTGTCGACGGTCAGCTCAGCGCAGTCGGCGAAGCTGCAGGGGATCGCTTGGCCGGGCCAGATGTGGTGGGCGCGGCACTGGGACATGCCGAGCAGGGCGAAATCGGGGCATCCGCCGACCGCGCACTTGGGCGCTTCGGGGCTCACGGCAGGTGCCCGGCGTGCTCGTGCGGCAGGGGGATCGCGACGGGCCCGACCCGCAGTTCCGGGTAGCCGAGCTGCGAGGGCGGCAGGTGCGAGGAGCACCAGCTGTAGCCGTCGCCGCGCAGCGACACGTGGATGGTGGTGTCGGTGGAGGTGCGCGCGCATCCGGCGAAGCTGCACGCATAGACCAGACCCCCGGGATCCAGGGGCGGCAGGGGGGAGCGCGCGGTGCGCACGGCCTCCTGCAGGGCGCTGATGGCGGTGAGGATCAGGTCGGCGTCGGCGGGCTGCAGCTGCTGGCGGCCGCGGCCGATGTTGCGCGCGGTCAGCTCGATGCTGTGGATGGTGTTGGCGACCCAGTTGGGGGTGCCGGCCGGCAGCTTCTGCATGGTGGTGGGGCGGTCGGGCATGGTGGTCTCCTTCGGTTGGTGCCAGTGGCAGTAGCGGCGGTCGCCGGTCAGGGACCGGTAGTTCAGGCACTGGGAGTAGCGGCTCAGCTGGTGCTGGCAGCGCGAGCCGGGCTCAGCTGCCATCGTGCACCTCGTAGCGCGGGGGCTGGCAGGGGGTGTCGCTGAGCAGGCACCGTGCGGCCTGGTACACGGCCCAGTTGTACTTGAGGTCGTGCGGCTCCCAGCCGTGCTCGGCCTCCACGTGCCAGTCGAGCTCGAGCGGGGACAGCCCGCACCCCGCGGCGACGGCGGCCACATGCGCCTCGACGCCGATCATCAGGGCGAATGCCTGGGTGCTGATGCTGTCGAATGCCATCTCGACCTGCACAGGTTCGGCGTAGAACTTGCCGGGCTCGCGGCCTTTGAGCCTGTGGTCAGCCATTCGTTGCTCCGCAGTCGCACGGTCCGACCGGCAGGGCGGGCCGGTTGTGCAGGGAGCAGTCGGATCGGTGACCGCAGTTTTCGCAGTTGCCGGGGTGCTGTAGCTCGAGGATGGTGGCCTCGCGCCGGTCGATGGTGCCCAGCCAGATATCGAACTCGAAGTCTGCTGAGCGGAACAGCGATCCTTCGGCGCGGCGGTGTGCGACGTACAGCTCGCGGATTTCTTCGGTGGTGGGGATGGGGTTGACTTCGGCGTTGCCTTCGAGCTCTGCGGCTACGGCACGGAAAACCCCGGCCAGGTCGATGCTCTTGAACTTGCCGACGAGCTCGATGTGCGTTGCGCCGGGTAGCGGGAAACCGCCGTGGGGGTGCAGTTCTCCTTCCACGGCGATGCTGGCGATCTGCAGGGCTGCCTGCTCCGATCCGTGGACCTGTACGAGCAGGTCGACGGTGACGGTGGGGTTGATGGCGTTCATGGTGCTCCTTCTTCGGTGGGTGGATGTTTCACGTGAAACACGGATTGCCGGCCGGTGCTGTCCTCCGTGCTGGCGCCGTCAGGCGCTCGATTTTTTCGGCCCTTCTCGAGTTGTCGCAGCAGGTACACGCGGGTGGCGAGGCTGCCGCGCCAGAAGAAGTCGGGGTGCAGGTAGACGGTGCGCTCGGGCATGTCGACGAGGATGCCGAGCCGGCGCAGTTTCGACAGGGAGCGGGAGACGAGGAACCGGGTCGCGCCGATAGCGTCGCCGATCTTGGTGGGGCTGGCCTTGAAGGGCTCCTCGAAGGCCATGATGCCGACGAGCTGGGCGATGACGTCGTGGTCGGTCTGGGTGAGGCCCATCTGGGCGATGCGGCGCTGGCCTTCCGGGAAGGTGAGCACGAACGGCTCCTGGGAGCGGGCCTCGCGCGGAGGTCGGCGCTTGAGGGGCTCCTCGTGGACGAGGTTCATCTCCTGCCCAGTGTTCTCGTCCAGGTAGGTGCGGCGCACCCGTCTGGATAGCTTCTCCGCTACCAAGTGGTCCTGCTCTCCGGTGTGATTTTGTTATCCTACGCGACAACAATGTTGTCTGTACAGACAACACGCCTTTTCATCCACTTCGCCCCTGACCAGCTTTTTAGTACCCCAGAACGCACCTCCGCTATATCTATACCCCCAGTTCTAGAGCCCACATCCACACACAGACACCCACCCCCGGGGACAGCACGCCCCCTACCGCGGTGCCCCCGGGAGTTCTGTGGGACATAACCCGGGTTCGACACCACACACATACCGAGGTGGAGAGCATGCATCACAGGGCGCCCCGCTCGCGAAACGCCACGGTGGGGGGCCCCACGGGGCGTCACCCCCTGATAGGCTCGGCACGAGTGCCCCACCACGGGGCACAAGGGAGGAGGGCACGATGACCATTCGCGCACCCCGCACGACGGCACCCCCGCCCCACGTCCGGCATGCCGGACACTCCCCCGAACGTCCGGCACTGCCGGACAGGGAAGCGAGACACCATGAGTAAGCAGAACACGGGCACCACGGACGCACGCGCACTCGTACAGGCCGAGCGGGACACCGCCAAGCTGTACGTGGCTACTGTCGCCAGTGAGGCGGGCATCCATTTCGAGCGGGTGCAGATCATCGGGCGGGCTGTGGCTCAGGGCCAGTCGGTGCGTGGTATCGCGGCTGTGATCGGTGAGGAGTCGGCGCGGGTTGCGTACCCGACGGCGTCGGCGTCTGATCTGGTGAAGATCGGCGCTCACGCCCCGCATGCGGTGTCGAAGTCGACGGTTGACTCCTATGCCCAGTCGGCTTCGCTGCTGGCGTCGGCGGGTGTCACGCAGACGGCGGGCAGCGTGTCGGCGGCGTACAAGCTGGCGACACGCAGCGGGTCGTCGTCGGAGCGTGCGGACCTCGCGGCCCGCACGGTGAAGCTCGAGCCGGTCAAGCGCGAGGGTTTCTTCGTCTCCGAGTCGGTGGTCATCCTCAAGCGGATGGCGCTGGCGAAGAAGACGGCGAGCTCCTCGAAGTCGGTTCCGACGGCGGGCCCCTCCAAGGGCGGTCTGCCGGTGGAGACCGCGGCCGCTGAGGAGGTCGTGAGCACCCCGCAGAGTGTCGAGGTGCTCATCCAGACCCTCGTGGACACCCTGACGGAGCTGTCGGCCCGCACCCTGACGCAGGAGGAGACCACCGCGGTCCTGTCGGTGCTGGCACCGTACGCGACCGCGAGCGTCTAGTCGTCGCACGGTTCACACCCCGCCACCGGTGGGGTGTGTTCCGCGTGCCTACTGGCACCCTGTCCGGCATTGCCGGACACCGCACGAAACAAGGGAGAAACCCGCATGCGACTCACCAACCGAGGGGCAGCCGTCATCACGGCAGCATGCCTGGCGACCACCGGGATCGGCCTGGGGCTGCTGCTGGGGCAACCGGCCCCCACCCCCGACAGCCTCGAACTGCCGGCCGTCATGGCACCATCGCACACCGCCGACAGCCCCACGCTGCAGACGCCCCAGCCTGTGGCGACGCTGCAGATCGTCACCGAATGGGCGGCCCCCGAGCCTGAGGCCCCGTACACGGTGCACGGGCTGCCCCCCTGCCCCATGGAGGACTCCGTCGGATGCTTCTGGGACGCCTCCACCATGGGCAACGGGGTCGGGCGAAGCTTCGACACCGCGGCCGACGGCACCGTCACGTACTGGGACGGGAAGCCGTGACACGGGCCCGGCACCGCCTCGGATGGGTGGCCCGCCTCACGGCGGGCCGCCCCCGGTACCGGCGCACCGTGTCCGGCAGTGCCGGACAGGCACGGCGACGTCAGGCCGTGAGCGCCGCATTCACCGCAGCACGGGCCCGCATCAACCCCACCGCATGGAAGGACTGTTCCTCATGAAAGGCCACGCCGCTCGACGCCGCCTCATCGCCCTCGCCCGCCTGCGCACCGAAGTGCACCGCGGCAGGGGCGATGTGGCGCTCATCCGCATCCGCCTGTCACAGGCCGGCCACCTCATGGAAGACCCGGGTTTCGAGGCGCGGCTCATCGAGGAACTCGAGCTGGCCGACAGCTTCGAGCGCTTCGAGGGCGCCCACTCGGAGGCCCGCTCGCGGTCCCGCTGGGGCACCGCCGCGAGGCTGCTGTACCCGGCACGGCGCCGCACCAGGGAGGTCGTCTAGCGCATGTTCGTCGCGCTGGTCATCGCCTGCTTCATCCCCTCCACCACCGTCACCGGGTACATCGCCCTGTGCCTCATCGAAAGGTTCATCAGCTCATGACCAACCGCTGGATCGCCGCCATGTCCACACCGGAGGACTCCGAGCTCGAGCTCGACACCGACGGGTTCGAGTTCGAGTCCGTCACCGACGTGGTCGGTCACATCGAGTTCATGGAGTCACTGCGATGAGCCGTTTCACACTCATCCGCACCATCGAGACGTCCGGCAGTGCCGGACAGGCAGGAGTACCAGCATGAGCCACACCATCGACCCCGACACCCTCGCCAAGGCGCACGGCGTGCTCGGCATGATCGCCTCCGACATGGAGGAAGGCGTCGTCCGTGATGAGGGGCTGCCGTTCACCGGGGAGAACGTGGCGCGCAGCCTCGGCGAGATCCGTGCCGCAGTGCAGGCGATCGCCAACATCGTGCACGCCTGCCTGCCGGCCGTCGAGACGGTCGACCATGCCGCGATCGTCGCCTCGTGGGTGAACGAGCAGGGTTGGACCACCATCACGGGACAGCCGCAGCATCAGGCTAGGCAGGTGCTGCGCGACGGCATCAACGCGCCGGCCGAGGTGCAGGCAGCAGCCAGAAAGGTGCTGGGGTTCAAGTGAGCACCCGCATCATGGCGTGCAGCACCGCCACCCTCAGGCAGGGGGACGAAGTGGTCGTGCTCGACACCATCGGCGAAACCCTCAACGTCATGCTCGACGGGCAGGTGCACACCATCATGGCCGGCGACCTCGTCGACGAGCACGAATACTGCGAGCACGACCACCAGTGGTGCCTCGTCGACCAGATCACCGAGCTCATCGGAGGAGCAGCATGACCATCCGCACCGTCATCACACCGGAGCAGTACGAGCAGGTCACCCACATCATCACCAGCGCCCTGACCGACGACCCGCAGGAGCAGGCCCACAAGTATGTGGGCCGCATCCTCGGCGTGCTCGAGCTGGCCGCGCACGTGTCCGGCAGTGCCGGACAGGCAGTGCCGATCGCCCTGCCCCAGCTGTACAAGGTGGGCGACATGGACCCCACCCCCACCCGCGGGCCGTACTGTGATTTCGACAAGGGCAACCTCATCTGCAACTGGCCGCCCGGGCACGAGCATCCGCAGCATGTGGCCGGCAACGGGCTGATCGTGCTGGCTGTGTGGTGAACGTCATGACCGACAAGCCCGTCGACCCGAGACTGTCGCTGGGCGTGCTCATGCCCGCGCGCAGGGCCGGGGTCGACGTGCTGGTGCCCGCCCGGGTGGTCGGCATCATCGGTGCCAACTACGTGTGGCTGCGCACCGTCAAAGGGGAGACCCTCTACATGTACCGCCTGCCCCTGACGGACCTGTCGTGAAGCGGTTGGTCTGGTTCATCGTGTGGACGCTGGCCGTCCACGCCCACCGCAAGGAGAACCGCTCATGAACATCGACACCGCGCAGCAGGAGACGCCGCTGTACGTGGCACTGCTGCGCACTCACCAATCGCTCAGCTGGGCGTGGGAGAAGTTCGGGGAACTGTTGCCGCCACCGGTCATCGAGCACGACTACATCCCCATGCCGGGCACCGAGCTCGACAGCTTCGGGCCTGTCATCTGCAAGCGGTGCTGGTTGCCCGCCGAGGGCAGCCTGTCGTGGCCCTGCACCGAGCAGGGCCCGTCGGATGCGGCCGTTGCCCTGAACAGCATCCGCTCGGCGCTCGCCGTCACGCTGCACGACTTCGTGTACGGGCCCGGTGCTTGGGTGCAGGACGGGGACCAGCGCGGCAACTACTACCTCGATGCGCTCGAGATCCTGCAGAGCCACCCCCACCTCGGCCCGCTGCTGGTGCAGGAGCTGATCGAGAACGCGACGATCGGAGAATTATGACAGACCTGCAGCAGAGGGGCCTCGAGATGGCCCGCATGCACCTCGAGCAGACGCAGAAGATGGAGATCCTGCGTGTCCTGAACCGCGGCACCATCGTCGCGAGGTCCGGCACGGAGGTGGTCTTCGTGATGGTGAAGACCCGCAGCACCACCACGTTCGGCCACCCGCTCGAAGCGATGACCATCGCGAAACTGTCGGCGCTGCGCTCATGGGCTGGCAGCTGGATGCTGAACAACCCGCAGCCGCAGGGCACCACCATCCGACTCGACGTGATCGGGGTACTGGCGCCCACCGAGGGCACGGTGAGCATCGAGCACATCGAGCGCGTCTTCTAGCGCACCACTTCCACCGCGCACCCCGTGCGGTGGGGCAACCGAGCGTCCGGCACTGCCGGACAGACAGGAGATACCGATGTACGGCAACATCAATATGGACGAGGCGCGCAAGCTGACCGCCGCCATCCGTGGCGGGGGGGAGTTCACCGACAACGAGCTCGACCTCGCTTTCGCCCACGCCATGTGGTCGGGGATCGCCGAGCCGGGCGACGGTGTCGCGGGCAAGGTCATCGCCCTGCTCGGTGCCGACGACGCGCTCGAGCACCTCATGGCGGGCACCTCGGCCGAGGGTCTGCGCGGTGTCATGCTCGTGGCGGCCGTCGGTGACCGGGACGACTGGCGCATGGTCGACGTGGTGGACCTGCAGCAGGGCATCGACAGGTGGAAACCGCGCGCCGTCGAGGGCACCATGCTGGTGTGGCTGCGCCAGGCCGCCAAGTTCGACGCCGTGCTGCGCATCCCGACCGACGAGGGGTGGCCGGCAGGACTGGCCGACCTCGGGGCTCACGCACCCATCGCGCTGTGGACCCGGGGCAAGGAGGATGCGTGGCTGTCGCTGTCGCGCAGCATCGCCATCGTCGGAGCCCGTGCGGCCACCGGGTACGGGGAGCACGAGGCCATGGAGTTCAGCGCGGGCCTCGTCGACCGCGGCTTCGCTGTTGTCAGCGGTGCGGCGTACGGTATCGACGGGTTCGCGCACCGCGCAGCACTCGCCTCGAACGGCAAGACGATCGCCTTCCTCGCCGGCGGTGTCGACCGGTTCTACCCGTTAGGGCACGATGCTCTGCTGACGAGGATCGTGCAGCACGGGCTGGTCGTGTCCGAGCTGCCGCCCGGCAGTGCACCCACGAGGTGGCGCTTCCTGCAGCGCAACCGCCTGATCGCCGCCGTCTCGCAGGCGACCGTCGTGGTGGAGGCGGGCCGCAAGAGCGGCTCACTGAACACGGCCTCCCACGCCCGCGACATGGGCCGTCCTGTCGGTGCGGTGCCCGGCCCGGTCACCTCGGCGGCGAGCGCCGGATGCCACCACCTGATCGCCACCGACCAGGCGCGGCTCGTCACCAGTGCGGAGGATGTTGCCGAACTCCTGCCGCAGGTGGAGGTCGCCCCCGCCGAGTAGCATCCCGACCAAGCACCACCCGTCCGGCAGTGCCGGACACCAACACCGGAAGAAGGAACCATGACCCAAGAAACGATGCGCGACCTGCAGATCAACACCCTGATCGGCTACACCAGCAAGCGCGGCGATGCGTGGCACCGCAGCCGTGAGATCCAGGAGGGTGAGGGCCTCGAGCCCAACCACTACCAGTTCGAGGTGCCCGTCGCCGATGTGCTGCGCCGCCTGTTCCACTGGAAGGCGATCGACGCGGACCTCACCGCCACCGCCATGAACGAGGACGGGGTGAGCACGACCGCGGTGCCCACCCACAAGGCGGTGCTGCGCAGCGACACCCTCGCGGTGCTCGGCGTCAACGGGAAGGGCCGGGCGAACCACCAGTACGACGACTGGCTCATCCACAACGTCGCGAACCTGCTCGACGCCGACCTCAAGCTCGGCTCGGCCGGCGTGCTCAAGGGCGGGGCTCAGGCGTGGGCTCAGATCGAGATGCCCGAGACGATGAGCGCCGGTGGTCCCGGTGTGGAGCCGGTGCTGTTCCGCCCGTTCCTGACGGCGGCCACCTCGCACGACGGCAGCCTCGCGACGACGTACCTCACGGGATCGCAGGTGGTGGTGTGCGACAACACCCTGTCGGCTGCGCTCGGCTCGGCCAACGACAAGGTGAAGATCCGCCACTCGAGCCGCAGCCTGTCGAAGATCTCCGACGTGAGGGCGGCACTCGGCATCGTGTTCGATGTCGGCGAGCGCTTCGCCGAGCAGGTGAACACGCTCACCCGGCAGCCGGTGTCGAACGAGAAGTGGAACGAGTTCGTGTCCGCGCTCTGCTACCCGGGCCCCAACCCGACGGCCCGCTCGATGACGATGGCGCAGAACAAGGTGACCGAGATCGTGCGGCTGTGGAACTACGACCCCATGGTGGCGCCGTGGCAGGGCACCGCGTGGGGGGTGGTGCAGGCGGTGAACACGTACGAGCACCACTTCAAGACGGTGCGCGGTGCGACCCGGGCCGAGCGCAACATCGACCGGCTCATCACGGGCGACGTCGACAAGCTCGACAACGGCACGCTGGCCCTGCTCGCGAAGGTGAGCTGACCATGGAGGTAGTGGTCACCGTGTTCAACTTCATCGGCGCGACCGTCTTCGTGCTCCTCGTGGCGCTCATCCTCATGGCCCTGTTCGGGGTGCTGCTGGCAGTGCGTGCGTACCTCGCGGTCAAGACGAAGATCCTCGAGCTCGACCACACCGCCCGGGTCGACCGCAAGGGCTGACCCGTCAGACTCAGGCGGGGAGGGGTGTGACGCCCCCCTCCCCGCCTGTTCACCATGCCCTCGGGCAGGAAGGCCATCATGAATTTCAACCAGCACCCCGCCGACTACTACTCCGGCCGAGACATCCGCAACAGCAAGGGGTGGCTCACGATGCGCGCTTTGAAGCAGGGGTACACGGAGCAGCAGGCGTGGGATGACGAGCACGGCGTGACGCACATCATCGAGATGGGGCGCAGCGCCTCGGACGGCGTCGCCAACTTCCTCGTTTCGCACGACATCGAGGCCACGTACGAGCACCCGCAGGGGCAGTACACGGAGACCACCCACCAGAAGCTGAACGCCGCACGCAAGGCGTTCGACCACGAGAGGAGAGACGCATCATGACCAGTCACATGAGCGTGACCATCACCGCGAGCAGCCGCGACCTGCTGCCCCCGAAGAAACGGATACGCAAGCTGTTCGCCAAGCACACCGACCACTCGTTCGAGGCGTTCACCTCGGACGACGATGGCGACCTCAGGCTCTGGGATGAGCGGGTCGATAACCACGCGCGCCGCTCGTTCACCTGGCAGAACAAGTGGCAGACCGACGGCATCGCGCAGTTCGGCCGCATCCTCAGCATCAAGTACCCCGGCTGCACCGTCACCGTCGACCACGAGTGGGACGCGCATGATGCTGACGAGCCCGGCTCGGAGGGCTGGCGGTGGCTCGAGGGCAAGCTCGTCGCGACGATGTCAGCCGAGCCGACGTGGTCGGATACCACGTCCAGCAGTGCCGGACAGCCCGTGCTGCACACCCCTGAGGGGGTGAAGCACAGCCCCATCCTGCTCGTCGAGAAGAACGAGGAGGGCCACGTCATCCGTCTCGAGGTGGGCATCAAGTCCGCGTTCCCAAGCGGACTGGCCTACGAGACACGGCTCTTGCCGTCATCGGAGACGGACGAGGAGGGCACCAACGGGAACGTTTTCGTGTACTCCGAGGGTGAGGCCACCGCGCACGTAGCCTGGTCGATGAGCGACCCGCTCGAGGAGGCCGTCGCCGAGTTCGTGCGCGTCTTCCAGTCATGGGATGGCGAGGCGTTCCGTGGGCTGCAGTGCGTGGAGGCTGAGTCGCTGGCCGCGATCGCCACCACGTACGGCGATGCGGCGCTGGGCACCAAGATCATCCAGCTGCACGCAGCCGGCGATGACGATGAGGACGACCAGCACCACGACATCTACCAGCAGTGGCAACGGAACGAGCTGTGACTGCGACGATGACGCGCGGCATCCCGGCGCCCGGTGTTCCGGTGCTCGGCCCTGATCTGCAGCTCGAACGGTGGATGCGCCAGCATGCGGATCCAGCATGGAAGCACAAGCCGTTCGTTGTGCCCGCACCGAGCAAGCCGCCCCGTCTGACCGCGAAGCTGCTGGCCGAGCTCGGCCCCGAGCACGAGTTCCTGTACTCCGAGCACCACGACCGCCGTGAGTGCACGGATGCCTCGTCGATCGAGGAGTTCATGGAGCGCAAGCGCGACCAGAAGTGGAAGCACAAGCCGTACGTCGCGCCGAAGCCGGCGAGCATGCGGCTCACCGAAGCAGCACGCAAGGCCGAGGAGAAGCGCATCCGCGCTTTCGTCACCGGCCGTTGACCACCACCCATCACGAGAGAGAGAACAACATGGACACCATCACCCTGACCGGGCTCGTCGCCACCATCCCCCGGTTCATCGTCACCTCCGAGGGGCTGAGCATCGCCAGCTTCCGGCTCGCCTCCACGCAGCAGCGCTTCGAGCCCGGCCCCGATCAGATGACCAACAGCGAGACGAACTGGTACACGATCACCGCCTTCCGCCAGCTCGCGACCAACATCAGCGAGTCGCTCCAGAAGGGCCAGCGCGTGTTCGTCACCGGTCAGCTGCGCATCCGCGAGTGGGACAACGGCGAGCGTGTCGGCACGACCATCGAGGTCGAGGCCACGGCTGTCGGCCACGACCTCGGCTGGGGCACCGCGAAGTTCGAGCGCAGCATCGTCGAGCAGACCCCCGTCGAGCCCGCCGATGCCGCGCGGGAGGAGTAGGACCGGTCGGTACTACAGGTGGCGCGAGATCGTCGCACGCCTGCGCACCACCCCCGACTCGTGGCGGCTGGAACTGCCTGATGTTCCGGCCGCCGTGGTCGACGTGGTGCGCCGGCGCCGGCACCCGGATCTGCGGCACGCTGATGGCCGGCTCGAGGCCATGATCCTCAACAAGCACACCGACCAGGACGGTCAGGACCGGGGTGATGTGCACCTAAAGTGGGTGTATACTGCCCAGACAGACGTACACAATCCGCCCCCGACCGGGGCAGATGGGAGCCACAATGGCAACGAATGAGCACGACATCCGAGTGCCGACCAGCTTGAAGGCGAAGGCGGTGGCCGCGAAGTGGGAGATGAAGATGTCCGTGAGCGCGCTGCTGCGCTCGCTGTTCGAGGAGTACGCGGCCGGCAAGACCCAGCCCCGGCAGAGGGAGGAGCCGGCCATCATCCGCTTCTCGATCGACGACGCTGTGTGGACCGGGGTCGTCATGCGCGCCGCCGACGAGGGCGTGTCGGTGTCCGAGGTGGCGCGCGGCCTGCTCGAGGCGAAGCTGTCCGGCACTGCCGGACAGGGGGGCGCCGACGGTGGAAGGGTGGTGCTGCCCACTGGCAAGACACCGCGGGGTGGCACTGCGCAGCCCCGCTAAAACCACCGATGCCCCGCTGCTGGGGCGGGGCATCGGCTCAGCCAACACCGGAAAGAGCGAGCTGAGAATCCTTGAGAGGATCGCAAGATGAATGATAGCAACATCACCACCGAACCTGTCGAACTGCCTGCCCCGCGCAGTGCCGTCGACCATGTCAATGCCGCACCGACGGTGATTCCACAGGCTGTGGAGAACCCTGTGGATGAGGATGATCTGCTGGTCCTGCCGCGGGTGCTGCTCGTCGGCAGCCACACGTGGAGCGTGCCTGAGGCAGTGCCGCGGGTGCTGCAGAACTGGTACCTCGAGCACGGCAAGCCGCGCGCGACGCTCGTTACCGACGACACGGCGCTCGGGATGCTGGCCCAGCAGGTGTGGGCGAAGACGGGCCTCGACATCGAGGTGCACCCCCTGGCGCGGGAGCCGCTGCGCCGTCCGACCCGTGAGCGCAAGCGCCGGATGCTGCGCGGTGACATCATGCACGCCTTCGTGTTCGTGATGGAGGGCAAGGCGGGCGTCGACGCTGACACTGCCGAGTGGTTCGAGAAGCTGCGCGAGCGCAGCATCCCCACCACCATGTTCTCGATCGACGAGATCCGATAGTGGGTGACGGCGCCGACGACATGCTGGCGCGGCACCACCCCGAGGTCTTCGGCGATCGCGATGAGCGCCGTCGCTACTCGCGCACTGTTGTGCCGGCCAGTGACAGCGGTGACTGGATCTCCTACTACCAGCAGGAGAAGACCTGGCGTTCGGCGGATGGAAAGGTGGCCCCCGTCGAGCAGCTCGATGCCCGCCACCGCCGCAACATCATCCGCTACATGGAGGAACGGGCTGCGGTGGTGCGCGAACTGCTCATGTCGCAGGCCGAGGATCTGCCCGACCACGACTACGAGCTGGCGCGTGATGCGATCAACTCGGTCGGCGATGTCGAGCTCGTGCACCGCCTGCCCCTGATCCGAAGACTGCTCGAGCTTGAGGCCGAGGCGCTCGACTGGCGCCAGAAGGAGATCCTGTGAAGGTCGCATACGAGGACGAGCTCGTCACCCTGTACTGCGGGGACTACCGGGATGCGCTCACCGCCATCTGGGGCACGGTCGACGCGGTCATCACCGACCCGCCGTACGGGGTGACGAAGCTGACTTGGGACCAGTGGATCCCCGAGTTCCCCGAGCACGCGGCCCGGCTGTCGAAGCAGCTGTGGTCGTTCGGTTCGGCCCGTATGTTCTGGGATCGGAGCGGCGACTTCACCTCGGCTGGCTGGAAGATGGCGCAGGACGTGGTGTGGGAGAAGCACAACGGTTCGGGCCTGCGCAACGACAGGTTCCGTCGGGTGCACGAGCTGGCCTACCACTTCTACCGCGGCCGCTGGGACGGTATCCACCACGTCACGCCGACCACGGCTGACGCCACGAAGAAGACGATCCGACGGAAGGACAAGCCGGTGCACCTGGGCAACATCAAGGAGCAGGTGTTCGTGTCGCACGATGGCGGGCCGCGGTTGGTGCGGTCGGTCATCCGTGCGAGGTCGGAGAACGGGCGCGCCATCCACTCGACGCAGAAGCCGCTCGCCGCGGTGATGCCGTTGATCGAGTACAGCGTGCCGGTCGGTGGCCTGGTCGTCGACTTCTTCGCCGGGTCGGGGACGGTGGCTGCAGCTGCTCGGATGTCGGGCCGTCGGTGTATCGCTTTCGAGGTGGATCCGGTGATGGCGGACAGGGCTGCGCTGCGTCTGTCGCAACAGGTCTTCGGGTGAGGAACACCCCACATGTTGTGGTGTCCGGCAGTGCTGGACACAACGCCGAAAAGTAGCGCGGCCCTCGACTTGCCTTAGGCAAGGAGGGCCGCGTAGTGTGCGATTTGTTCAGGATCGCGCGAGGCCAGCATATCGGTCGTCGCGTGATCCGCGCACCCTGCTGGCCGTTTCTTGACGGGACCGAGGGGAAGCTGCAGACCGGCACGCCTCGCTCGCGGCCGTCACTTCGGCCGTCAGAGGGTCATCGCCGAGCTGTGCCCGGAAGCGCGCAGCCACAACTTCATAGCACCACCGCCCCTTCACGGGGGTAAGGGGGCAACAAGATCAGGGCGTAGCTCCACCCGCAACCATGCGCATACGCGCGGCTACCGCGGGGCTTCGCCCCTTGCTCTTGAAGAACACGACGAAGGGAACAGCATGGATGAGAACATCGCAGCGATGCTCGAGGAGCTCATGCTCCGAGTAGCTCGGATGCAGCAGGGGATCGACGATGTGGGTCAGCAGTTGAGGATCGGGAACGTCATCGCCACCATCGAGGCCAACGAGCGGAAGCTCGAGAGGTACCTGCAGCAGGCGCGGGTCGCGACGACGGCGGTCTGGTTCACGGGGGGCCTGCCGAGTCCTGAGCAGGAGGCAGCGATGGAGGAGTGGGAGACGCCTGATGGCACGATCGCCAGCATCCGGGAGCGCATCGACAAGCAGCGCGCGTACGTCGTCGAGCAGCTCGGCCTGGACATGCTCTCATGAACGCCGACTGCACTGTCTGCTATCCCAGCGAGCATGCCCACTGTGGCCCGTGCCCCTACCGGTGCGCAGAGCACCGCGGGATCGAGCTGCAGTGACCGCCCGCATGATTGCGTGCCCCTGCCGTATCCCCTGGTGGCGCACGCAGTTCGCACGCAACGGTTCGAAGTGGAGGTGCCGAGACTGCGGTCAGGTCTGGGTCATGCAGGTCTTCATCCTGTACGTCTGCCGATGGGTGCATGAGGAGAATCAGAACCAGCCATGGTGACCGACGGCCCGGCTGTCGACCCGGCGCCGTGGCCCGAGATGCTCCAATCCGACATCGTCCTCAAGCTGTTCCTGTCGACCCTCGACGCGGAGACTGTACTCCGTGACCTCGAGCCGAGCGCGCACCTCGAGCGCCGCATCGTCGCCAACTATCGCGACGAGCGCGACCACCCGCTACGCTAACCACCACACCGGAAAGTGAAACAGCATGACCTACTACGAACCGCGCGAGCTGCATGTGCGCACCGAGATCATCGTCCTCGGCTGGCTCGAGCCCGCCCACACCCCGCTCATCACCGGCGAGCGCATCGGCATCTACAACGACGAAGACCCCGACGCGCACGACATCGTCAGCTTCGACGAGCGCGAGGCACACCGGCTCGGCTACCGGCTCATGCTCGCAGGCAACGGCATCGACTACTACGACACCGACCCGATGCAAGACCCCGCCCTCAAGAACATCGAGCTCATCAACATCCTGCTCGCCGAGATCCCCGCCGACCAGCAGTACAGGCTCGAACTGCCCCGCGCCATCGAGGGCAGCATCCGCACGCTCCGACGCCTGAGCAAGCTCGAAGCCAACCACTGAAAACTTCCGCGGCAGATCGTCGCGGAGAACCGGAGGAACCATGAATCGCATCATCGCAACAGCGTCGGCGGGAGTGATCGCCGCGGCGCTCGCCCTCGGCGGCGCGACACTGCCGGCCATGGCCGACGAGCTCCCGCCCGTCGACCCGCCCATCGTCGAAGTCGTCACCCCCGAGGAGGCCGTCACCCCTGACGAGGCCGCCCCCGAGGAGACGCCGGTCGTCGAGACCCTCGTCGTCGAGGAGACCAAGGAGCCGGACGTCGGCTACGGCCTCGCCCTCTGGAAGGCCGACGATGACGGAGGCGACCCGCTGTGGCCGCAGACGCTCGTCACCTACATCCAGCAGGCCGAGCCCGACCTCGACGCACTCGACTACCTCGCCACATGCGGCACCTACCAGGCCGACCTCTACAAGGACGACGCGACCACCGCGACGCTCATCGCCGGAGGCCACCTGTACGGGCCGAGCAACCCGACCGAGTCATGGCCGGGGGATGACGGGTACCAGTCGTCGTTCGCGAAGCAGTGGACGGTGACTGAGGGATGCGAGGAGCCCGAGCCGCCCGTCGAGCCGACCGAGTGCGAGGCGTTCACGGGCCTGCCGCTCGCCACCGAGGCCGACCCGCAGGGCTGGGGCGACCTCAAGAACGGCACATGGACGGCTGACGGGATCCAGCTGACCGCGACCGACACGGAGGAGGCGTACGCCTACGTCGCCGTCGACAACATCCCGCTGTCGAGCACGGTCAACGGTCTCACCACGCACGGCACCGGCACCGCCGTGGCCGTCATCATCCACACCGACGTCGCGAACGTGCACTACGAGAGCGACGGGCAGTACTGGACGATGAGCGGCCCCGGCCTGTTCCCGGAGACGAGCCCCGGCTTCTGGTCCACGTACGACCTGAGCGAGATGCTGCAGGAGGCGTACATCGACGAGGTCGCAGTGTGGGTGAACCCGGGCGAGAGCTTCCTGCTCCAGTCCCAGGACTACCCGTGCTTCAACCAGCCCTTCGGTGCAGTGACGGCGACCCCGCCGACGACCACACCCCCGGGCGAGCTCGCGTACACCGGTAACGAGGGTCTTGTGACCTTCGGCATCGGAGCCCTGCTCACCCTGCTTGGCGCTGCCGGCGTGCTCGTGCGCCGCTTCTCCCTGCAGTAACCACCCCTGCTGTGACGGGGGCTGCCGTGATCCGCGCGGCGGCCCCCGTCCGGCACTGCCGGACACCGAAGGAAACCATGCTCAACCGCGAACCGGGCCGCAAGGCCGCCCGTGATTTCATGCAGAAGAACCAGACCAACGCGATCGCGAACAACCACATCTGGAAGATCGTGCAGGCTGTGCTCGACGCCGTCGACGAGCAGCTCGCCGACGAGCTGGCGCTCACCGGCCGGTCCCACGTCATCACCTACCTCGGCGTGCCCATCGCAGTGTGCGCCACCCGGGCGCGGGCCCGCCGCTGGCTCAAGGCCGCGATGCTGGCCCGGCCCGGCAGCACCCGCGACCAGTACGTCATCACCCACACGAAGATCGAGGAGTAACCCATGGGACCGAGCACCGACGTCTACATCTCCATCACGAGCGACCAGCCGGACGCGAGCACGACCACAAACTCCATCACGATCAGTGTGCCCGGTCCGGCAGAAGGGGTGCTGCCGTCGAACACAGAGGTTGAGCGCGCTATCAAGCGGGCTGCAGCTGGGATTATTGCTACGCTCCCCAACCCGCGTGAGCTGCCGTTCTGATGAGCACGTTCGAGGAGGTCTTCGAGCGCGCCGTCGAGGAGGGCGCGAAGGCCCGCTACGCGGCAGCCATGCGCAAGCACGGCTACAACCCGCGCTCGTGGTGGCGGCTCAACGACAGCATCCGCGATTCGTGCCGCGACGCCGCGCGCACCGTCCTGTCCGGCGCGCTGCCCATCATCACGCAGCACATCTCCGACGAGCTCGGCGAGATGGGCCGCAACCTCAGCGTCATCCAGCGCGGCACCGAGCAGATCACCGAGCAGCGTGACCTGCTCCTGGCCGGCGTCGTCGGCGCTCTCCATGAGGCGGAACTGGTCGACAGTTCCGTCATCCCCGTCCAGTCGATCCTCAACGCGATCGCCGCATCCGGTACCACCCCGAAGAAGGAGCAGCAGTGAGCGACGAGACAGCCACCCTCGACCACCACGAGGAGCCCGCGGAGGAGACGCGCGAGATGCGCGACTGCATCGCTACCACGGAGGAGGGCCTGCCCTGCCTGTGGTCGGGCCTCGTCGACATCGCTCCCGGCGACGTCGACCCCGACGACGGCAGTCGCCTCGACCAGTGGGTGTGCCCGAACTGCGGGTGGGAGCACGACGAGAAGGTCGACCCGAGCCCTGACCCCGACGGTGCCGTCGGCGGGCACGACGACCGGGCATCGGGGGTGGACTGGTGAGGATCATGACGGTGCAGCAGCCGTGGGCGCACGCCATCGCTCATCTCGGCAAAGATGTCGAGAACCGCACCACGAACATCGCGGGCGACTATCGCGGCCTTGTCGCCATCCACGCCGGCAAGACCTACGACGAGGACGCTGTCATCTGGGTCGACGAGAAGAATCCGACCCCGCTCATCATCGACGAGTCCGGTGACTACCGCGAGCCGAGCGGTGCGATCATCGCCGTCGCCCACCTGTGGGCGGTGCACCGCGATCGCGACGGCGGCAACTGCTGCCCCCACCGTCCGTCTGGTGGGCCCGGTGGTTCCCCGTGGGCCGAGCGCGATGTCTGGCACCTGTGCCTGAACGAGGTGAAGCTGCTCAACGATCCCATCCCGCACCGAGGCATGCAGGGGCTCACGCGCGTCAACGACGAGCTAGAGGCCCGCATCATGGCCCAGCTCGCATGAGCGCCCCGAAGCTCGGGGCGAAGGGCTACTGCCGAGAGTGCGGCTTCGCCATCGAGGTCGTGTCCATGAGCAACAACTCGTTCTTCCCCCGCTACTTCAACACGTGGGTGCACATCCGGGCGAACGGCCGGTACGAGCAGCACTGCTTCTGGGTAGCCAACCCGAAGCGTCACCGGAAACCGAAGGATCGGACGCACTACGAGGAAATGGCTGACCTCCGCGACAAGATCCGAGAACTCGAGCGGCAACTACGAGAGGCGCAGAGCGCATGACCGTCACCGGAACAGACCTGTTCGCCGGCGCGGGAGGATCCACCACCGGAGCCTTCCAAGTCCCCGGGGTGCACATCACGATCGCGGCGAACCACAACCAGGTCGTCACCGACATCCACGCCCTCAACCACCAGCAGACCGACCACGCTGTCGTCGACCTGCACGAGGAGCGCCCGTCGTTCTTCCCCACCACCGACTTCCTCTGGGCATCCCCCGAGTGCACGAAGTGGTCGCAGGCCAACGGCCAGCAGATGCCCGCCATCGAGGAAGGACTGTTCGAGGATCCGTTCTCCGACGAGGCGAAGAACCGCTCACGGCTGCTCATGTTCGACGTGCTCAAGTTCATCGAGTACCACCGGTACAAGCTCGTCGTCGTCGAGAACGTCGTCGACATCGCCACACAGGCGAAGTACCGCACCGCCTGGACGGTGTGGCGGCAGGAGCTGCGAGTGCTCGGCTACAACTTCCGTGTGATGTCGGTCAACTCGATGCACGCGCAGGTGTTCGGGTTGCCGGCGCCGCAGTCCCGCGACCGCATCTACATCGTCGCGTGGCCCGAGACGGAGAAGGCGCCCGACCTCGAGCGGATCGTACGCCCGCCCGCCTACTGCGGAAGCTGCGACGCGATGGTCGAAGCGACCCAGTCATGGAAGCCGCGGCGCGAGGTGGGCCGGTACCGTCAGGCGTACATCTACTGCTGCTCGCGCTGCGGGTCGGTGGTCGACCCGTTCTACCTGCCAGCACTCACCGCGATCGACTGGTCCATCCCGGGCACTCCCATCGGCGATCGCCTCGCAGACAAAACGCGGCTGCGCATCGCCCACGGAATCGCGAAGTGGTGGGGACCGGTCACCCTCGAAGCGGCCGGGAACACGTTCGATTCGAACGATCCGAAGCACCGCAACTACGGCGAACTCGACGGATACCAGCGCGCGTGGCCGGTCGAGGAGGAACTGCGCGCCCTGCACACCACGAACAGCAAGGGCATCGCTGTGCCGGAGCCGTTGCTGTCCGAGCTCTACGGCACCGCGCTCTCCGGGCGGCCCGTGTCGGATCCAGCGGGGACGTTCACTTCGGGCGGCAACCACCACGGGCTGATCCAGTCGTACTACGGCACCGCGCGGGATGCTCGCGGCAGTGAAGATCCGATCCCGACCATCACCACGGTCGACCGGCATGCGCTCATCACCCGTCACCACGGCATCGAAGGTGGTCAGGCATCCCGCCACACCACCCCGTCCGAGGAGTACATGCGCACCGTCACCACGACGGGTGGGAACATGTCGCTCGTGCACCGGATGAACGGCGACGGCGCGGCGATGACCACACCGCCCTACGAGCAGCTACGCACGCTCACGGCGGGCGGTACTCAGGCGATCCTGACCCGGCCTGCTGCGCGGGAGATCACCCCGGCGTCGCTGGCGGCTGCGATGGAGATGCTGCCGGAGGTGAGGTTCAGGATGTTCCAGCCGCACGAGGTCGCCGCGGGGATGGCGTTCCCCGCCGACTACCAGTGGCAGCCGCCCGACCGCAACAAGCCGGTGTCGAAGGGCGAGATCGTGGCCGCAGCCGGCAACGCGGTCTGCCCGCCGAACTCACGGGACACGCTCGGTGTCGCGCTCGAGGAGATGGGGATGGTCGCGTGAGCGCGCTCGAGCGCCTGGCTGCCGGGACGATCCGCACCGACAACGGATGCCTCATCTGGACGAAGGCGCTCAAGGACGACGGGTACGGCGTCATCTTCCTGCGCGAGGAGACGGTCGACGGCGTGCGCAAGCAGGTCTTCGGCCGCACCCACGTGCTCGCATGGGAGTCCGTGCACGGCCCCGTCCCCCCCCGGCATGGTCGTCGAGCACGACTGCCACACCCGCGACCTCAGCTGCGACGGGGGACGGACGTGCTGGCATCGGGCCTGCTGCGACGACACCCACCTGCGCCTGGTCACCGCCATCGAGAACACCGAACTAGCCACCCAACACCGGAAAGCGAGAACAGCATGAAGATCCAGCTACAGGTCACCCCGCCCACAACGCCGGGAGCCACCTACCACGAGATCGCCGACGCGATCGTCAGCTCCCTCAAGGACTATCAGGATGAGGGCTACGTGCCTGAGGTCCACGACACGGCACCCATCACCCTCGACGGCAAGCGCATCGGTTCGTGGAAGGTGGTCGGCTGATGAAGAACCTCAACATCGGGGAAGGAACCAACCTCCCGCTCGACTTCATCACCGAGTCGTCCGCCATTCTCGCGAAGAAGGGCGCCGGCAAGACGAACGCCGCGATCGTCCTGATGGAGGAGGTCCACAAGGTCGGGGTGCCCGTCATCTCGATCGACCCGAAGGGCGACCACTGGGGCATCCGCGGCGGCAGCCCCGAGCACCCCGACGCGGGCCTGCCGTTCGTCGTCTTCGGCGGACTGCACGGCGACGTCCCGCTCGAGCCGAGCGCCGGCGCCTACATCGCCGGCCTACTGCGGGGCCGTGCCATCTCCGCAGTCCTCGACGTGTCCGAGTTCACCATCGGCGAGCGCGCGAAGTTCCTCACCACCTTCGCTGACGGCCTCTACCGTCGCCCCGAGAAGTACCCGATGATGCTGATGCTCGAGGAGGCGCACGAGTACATCCCGCAGGCGGTGCGCGCCGACGAAGCCCGTATGGTCGGCGCCTTCGAGCGGCTCGTGAAGCTCGGCCGCCACAAAGGCCTCGGCGTGGTGATGGTCACGCAGCGCTCCGCATCCCTCAACAAGAACGTCCTCACGCAGGCCGACAACCTGTTCATCCTGCGCACCACCAGCCCGCAGGACCGCGCCGCGGTGAAGGCGTGGATGGACTCCAATGCCGAAGCTGCTCAGGTCATCTCCGAGATGCCGTCGCTGGGCACGGGCGAGTGCTGGCTGATCGCGGGCGGCGTGCCGTCGAAGTTCCGGTGGCGGATGCGCGACACCTACGACGCCGGGGCGACGCCGAAGGTCGGCGAGTCCCTGCAGCCCCCGGCAGCCCTCGCCGAGGTGAACCTCGAGCAGGTGCGCACGGATATGGCGGCGACGATCGAGAGCCAGAAGGCCAACGACCCGAAGCTGCTCAAGAAGGAGGTTGCGCGGCTCACCGCGCTCGTCGCCGAGATGGAGAGCGCCGCGGCCGAGCTCGCGCCAGCACCCACCATCGAGTACGTCGACCGCGACGTGCTCAACGATGACGACCGGGCGAGCATCGCCGCGCTGGCCAACCAGCTCGAGCACGTGCGCCGCATCGCCCTCGAGAAGATCCGGCCCATGCAGGTCGTCGTGCCCGCAGAATTCGCCGACAAGGTCAGGTTCTTCCCTCTGCCCGCGGGTGGGGTAGATCGTGCCGCGCCGGTCTTCACCCCGGTGCCGTCCAGCAGTGCCGGACACAGCGACGTCGTCCTCACTGGGCCCGAGCGGAAGATCCTCACCGCCCTCGCCCCGTTCGGCACCCGCTCGCACAAGCAGCTCGCCGTCCTAGCCGGGTACAAGCCCTCCTCGAGCGGCTTCAAGAACCCGCTCGCGCACCTGCGCTCCACCGGCCTTGTCACCGGTGGCGGGGATGCCATCAGCATCACGCAGGACGGCTTCGACGCGCTCGGAGACTACGAGCCGCTGCCCACCGGCCGCGCGCTCGTCGAGCACTGGCTGTCGAAGCTGACCGGCCCGGAAGCCCGCATCCTCACCGAGCTCATCAAGGCGTACCCCGAGCCGCTCACCGCGGTCGAGCTCGCCGAGCGGGCGGGCTACGTGTACACCTCGAGCGGCTTCAAGAACCCCCTGGCGAAGCTGCGCAGCCACCAGCTCGCGCACGGCGGCGGGTCCGGCATCACCGCGGCCGAGGAACTCGGAGAGGCGGGAGCATGACGCGCGACGCGATCGACCTCGAGCGCGCCGCGCGCGTATTGCTCACCAAGGGGAACTGGTGGCCCGCACAGGCGCTCGGCTCCGACACGTGGGTGATCGAGGAGTTCAGCAGCGGCCGCGTCCGGCTGCCCGGCGAGACGGAGTGGAACGAGGTCGACCTGTCGAAGATCCAGGAGGGAACGCAGCCGAAGCTGCCGAAGGGCACCGACCTGCAGTTCACCCACCGACGCATCATCGTCAGCTGCGGCCCGTTCCCTGGAACCGACGGCGAGTGGCTGCACGTCTCCATCTCCACCCAGTCACGGATGCCCACCTACGACGACCTCGTGATGCTGCACAAGGCGTTCTGGGGGGAGGAGGGGTGGGCGTATCAGGTCTTCGCGCCCGTCGCCGACCATGTGAACATCCAGTCATACGCCCTGCACCTGTGGGGCCGGCCGGCCGGCACGGCGTTGCTACCCAACTTCGGGGTCTTCGGGACGATCTAGTGGATACCATGGGCGCATGCCGTCCTACTCCTCAGGCGTGGCGAGCGGGTTCACCCGCAACACCAGCGACCTGCCGCTGCGCAACTCGGGCGTCGCACTGCCTGCAGGGCGTGCGATGGCGGACGGCACCGTGCGCGCCGGCATCCTCTCCCTCGGCACCTACCTCGGCTCGTACAGCGGGGGCGGCACCGGCACCATCCAGCTCGGATCTGCCGTCACCCCCGCCTTCGCGCTCGCGACCGGGCAGGAGAAGTTCACCGGCCAGAAGGCCACGAACATCGCCCTCGTCAACGGCGGCACCGCAAACCTCATCGTCAACGCCTCGCAGCGCGCCTACTTCTCGGGCGGCGGTGCGGGCACCACGTACGATGACGTCGACTACAGCTGGTCGGGGCTCATGTACCTCGTCGTCGTCTACGGCCTGTGCCCCACCAAACCGACATGCACCGTCACCCCGGTCACGAGCAACCCGGAGCAGGCTGTCATCGGCATCGGTGCGCCGTCAGACAACGGCGGCGCCACCGTCAGCGGCTACCGGATCCAGCGCGCCACCGACGCAGGCTTCACCACGGGGGTCGTCACCACGGATGCGGTGGCCGGCGACAACCTCATCACCGGGCTCACCCCGGGCCAGCAGTACTACTGGCGCTCGACCGCGCGCAACTCGATCACCAACGCAGCCGGCAAACTCGGCGGGCCGTGGAGCACCATCGTCTCAGCCATCCAGCCCTCCGACGGGCTCGGCTTCATCCGCAACGCGGGCGACACCGCGTTCCTCGAGCTCACCGCGCGCATCCGCAACGAGGACGACACCGACTGGCTTCCCGCCAATGGCCGCATCCGCAACGCGACCGACACCGGCTGGCTCGAGCTGGGCTAGTTCTCGATCGCCTTCGCCGCATCCGTGATAGCGGACTTGAGTGAGGCATCCCCCGTGTCGCCCGTCTTCGCGATGGTCTGGATCATCGCCTTCGCGTACTTGTCGCTGAGGCCGTTGGCGAGCACGTCGAAGTAGGCGGTGCCACCGGACACCAGCGCGGAGCCGACCGTGAGGATCGCGGCGATCGCGACGATGGTCCAGTCGGTGGCGAGCACGTCGGTCACCGTGAAGAACAGGGTGCCGCCAGCGCCGATGTAGGCCGAGCCCTTGAGGCCCTGCTGGAAGGTGCGCACGAAGGCGACGGCGGCGATGAGCCGGTTCTCGCGGGGGGCGAGAGCCTCGATGAGCTGGGCGAGGAACGAGGGGGCCTTGGTCGTGTTCATGAGCCGATCGTAGGTCTGCAGTCGCACGTAGAGTAGAACCACACACCGGAAAGAGGAACAGGGAATGGCTGGAGAAACCGTTATCACCGTCGTCGGCAACCTCACGAGCGACCCGGAGCTGCGGTACACGCAGAGCGGGCTCGCCGTGGCCAACTTCACGATCGCGAGCACCCCGCGCGAGTTCGACCGCGCGAGCAACGACTGGAAGGACGGGGAGCCCCTGTTCCTGCGGGCGTCCGTCTGGAAGGAATTCGCCGAGCATGTCGCCGGCTCTCTCGTGAAGGGTTCGCGGGTGGTCGCCGTCGGCCGCCTCAAGCAGCGCTCCTACGAGACGAAGGAGGGCGAGAAGCGCTCCAGCATGGAGCTCGAGATCGACGAGATAGGTCCGTCGCTGCGCTACGCGACGACGATCGTCACCCGCGCGCAGCAGAACTCGACGCAGGCCCGCAACCAGGCCGCTCGCGACCAGCAGCAGGGCCGCGATCAGGGGCGGGTGCGCGAGGAGCCGTCCGGCAGTGCCGGACAGGATGACGTCTGGAACCAGCCGAGCACCGGCTACGCCGACGAGACCCCGTTCTAGTGGAGCTGGACGTGCGGGCGGTCAGCGACATCCTCGCGATCGCCCGCACTGCCACCGACCCCCGCAACAAGGAGGCCGGTGCCGTTCTGGGCTACAACTGGAACGTCTTCCGTGACTACATCGACATCAAGATGGGCTCGCAGAACCTCGCGCGCGACGCCCGCCACCACCTCGAGAAGGCCGGTCTGTGGTGCGCCCAGCCCTACCTCGAGAAGCCTATCCTCCGGGTGTGGAGGGGGAGCCGCAGTAGGGTGTTCCACACCATCACAACCTGCTAGGGTGGTTGAGCCACCGGAAAGGGCCATCATGAATATCTGCTACTCAGTCGCGCCTCCCCAGTTCTGGGAGCACCCCGACTTCTGGCTGTTCGCAGCCACCGTCGCCATCCTCGCGTTCGCGCTGCTGCTGGCCGCCTACGCGCTCGGCCGCCGCGACCAGCAACGAGTGGAGGAGACACCGCTCGTGTTCGTCGTCGAGCCCCCCGAGGTCGACGAGCGCGCCGTCATCATCCAGGAGCAGGCGCTGCGCATCCTCGAGCTGCAGGGCCTGCTCGCCGCCGAGCAGCGCCAGGTGCGCACGAAGACGGAGCGCATCGAGGTGCTCGAGCGGGCCGTCGCCAGCAAGGAGACGCTGCGGGCCCGCTACTACGCGAGACTGCAGAAGCAGCAGCAGTCTGCGCGCGCCGTGTGGGGCCAGCTCGTCGCGGCGATCGACCACGGGGATGTGGTTCTCGCGTGAGGTTCTCGCCCGACCTCGAGACGCTCACCCTCCTGCGGCTGGAAGAGCACAACTGGTGCCTGTACTTCCCCGCCGAGGACTGCCGGCGCGACGGCGACGTCATCATCTACCGCGACGGACTGCGCGTGATGCTGCACCGCTACCTGTGGGAGAAGATCCACGGCCACCCGCTGGGCGAGGAGTTCTTCATGCTCCACAACCCGGGCTGTAAAACGCCGCCTGACGGCTTGGGGCGCTGCGCGAACCCACTGCACCGGATCGTCTCGCGGTCGTCTGTGCTGCCAGCGGGGCGCTCGCCGAGGCCATCCAGAGCGACAGGCGCGCCGACCGCCCCCGAACTGAACGCCGCGAAGACCCACTGCCCGGCCAATCACCCCTACACGGAGGAGAACACGTACATCTGGGTCGACAAGAACGGCAAGACCCACCGGAAGTGCAAGCGGTGCACTCTCCGCAGAACCCGCAAGCACCACGCCGACGAGCGTGCGACACGAAAGGCATCACGATGACCGCACCGAAGACCGCACCTATCGAGCTGGAAGTCGTAACCCGGATCCCGCATTACGACGAGCACGGCCACGAGCTGTTCCCGCTCACCGACCTGCAGCTCATGCAGCTCAAAGCCGACCTGAACCCCGACCGCATCTCGAGCCGCAAGCAGGGCGGCTCGAACCTCAGCTACCTCGAGGCGTACGACGTGAAGGCCATGCTCACCAAGATTTTCGGCTTCGGTGGCTGGTCGGCCACCGTCGTTGCCGACGGCACGAAGATCCTCAAGATGGAGGAGCGCGACGTTCCCGAGACCGTCTGGGATGACAGTCAGAAGAAGAAGGTTCCCACCGGCAAGACGAAGCTGCAATGGCGCGCTGTCGCGCAGGCGATCATGACCCTGCACATCCACCAGCTCGGCGCCACCTACAGCGAGGCATCCATCTCCTCGCAGGACGGTATCGACCCCGGCGAGGTCAGCGACTTCGCGATCAAGACGGCCGAGTCGGATGCGCTCAAGCGGTGCGCGATCAACCTCGGCACCACGTTCGGCCTGAGCCTCTACAACGCGGGCGGCACGCGCGACGTCGTCGGCCCGGTGCTGGCGCCGGGGCAACGGCAGATCGAGCAGGATCTGGCCGGCTTGAAGCGCCGACTCGCCCAGCCCGACATGGAGGCCGCCATGGAGGAGATCAAGGTGCAGATCGCCGCGCTCACCAGCGCCCCTCAGGGAGGCCGGGACGAGGCATCCGTCGCTGAGGTAGCGGGAGGTGCTCGCGCAGCCGAGGAGGTGCCGTCAGGCATCGACCAGGATGCGAAGGAGACCGCGGTCAACCAGCTCGCGGACGGCTTCACACGCAAGGCGGTGGAGTCCTGATGGCTGACGCCGAAATCGAGAAAGCGTGGACCGACTCTAGGCTCGAGCGGGCGGACGACATCTCGCCGCACCTCGCTTTCGTGCAGGGCTACGAAGCGTGCCGCGCCGAGCGTCTCGACGCGTTCGAAGCGCGAGCGATCGCGGAGGTCGACAATGTCGCACACGGGGCATCCGGATTCGCGGACGCCATCCGTGAGGGCATCCGTGCCGCGCTGAGGGCGGCCCGCTCGTGACCTACAACGACGAGGACGAGCTCGCCCCGGTCAACTACAACGCCGGGCAGGAGATCCAACTGCGCGGGCAGGCCGTCGGCAACCGCATCATGGCCGCCGTGAAAGAGTACGAGGACACCTCCCCCCGCACCCTGCAGTCCGTCTCCCGCCAGCTCGGCATGAGCGAGGTCGGGGGATGCCGCGAGTACATCCGCGCGACCGTGCAAGGCGACCCGAAAGGGCCCGTCGGCCTGAAATGGTCCGCGTTCGTGGGGCGCGCCGTCGGCGACGCCGTCGAGACCGCCGTGAAGGACAAGGTGCTCGGCGCGCGCACCCAGACCACCGTGACCGTGAACCTCACCATCGAGGTCGGCGGGGTCGAGCAGGTCATCCAAGTCGACGGCCACACCGACATCGTGATGGGCGACGTCGTCGACCTCAAAA
>JAOYMO020036806.1:0-12637 GCA_025802455.2 Iodosphaeria phyllophila | reverse complement strand
AGCATGGCTAGGAGCCACAGCATGAAGTGCGTCGATCAGATGGTGACCTCGGAATACGCGATCTATCAGGGGGATGCGTGCGAGTTGATCCGCGATGTGCCGAGCGAGAGCGTCGACTTCGGCATCCACAGCCCGCCATTCGAGGGCCTCTATAAGTTCAGCAATTTCGACCGGGACATTTCCAATAACGAAGGACCGGCGTTTTGGGAGCATTACGCTTTCCTCATTGCCGAGATCATGCGCGTCACGAGGCCTGGCAGGCTTCATTCGGTGCATGTGATGCAGTTGCCTATGTCGAAAATTCGCCACGGCAATATCGGCATGCGTGACTTCCGCGGCGAGGTGGTGCGCGCCTATGAGGACGCCGGCTGGATCATGCATTCAGAGGTTTGCATTTGGAAAGACCCTGTAGTTGCCCAGCAACGCACGAAGTCGATCCGATTGCTCCACGCGCAGATCCTCAAGGACAGCTCGATCAGCGGGCAAGGACTAGCCGACTACGTAGTGACATTCCGCAAGCCTGGCGAGAACGCGGCGCCGATCGATGGACCGTTCCAACAATTCATCGGCACCGGCACCGATATCAGCCGCGAAGCATACGACCGAGAGTGTGCGGCGTTTGCCAGCGATGGCAGGGAACCGTGGCCGTTCGACAAGTGGAAGTCGATCCTCGTTTGGCAGCGCTACGCCTCGCCGGTGTGGATGGACATCAACCAGACTCGCACGCTGCAGTATCGCGGCGGCCGTGACGAGAAGGACGAGGTGCATATTTCGCCGCTGCAACTCGACGTGATCGAGCGGTGCATCGATCTGTGGTCATTGCCGGGCGAAACGGTGTTGACGCCATTCCTTGGCATCGGCAGCGAAGTCTACAGCGCCGTAGAAATGGGCCGCAAGGGCATCGGCTTCGAACTCAAACCGTCCTACTTCAAGCAGGCGGTGCGCAACATCGCTGATCTTGACCGCGCCAAGACCGATGAATTGTTCAAATCAGATGCGTGAGATGCGCATCCAGGGCTTTCGCAAGGCACCGCCTCAGCGGACGGCGAGCCGACCCATCATCCGTAGATCAGAACGCCAAGAGGAAACCCCGTGACCGAGCCCATGCAGATTAACGATGTAGCCGAACTCCTTATCGAGGCTCTTCGAACCGTCAATGCCATGTCCGGCGTCCTCAACGACGCCTCATCGGCGCTGTCCAGCGCGCTCGGCGAGGATGCCGACAACTCGAAATTTTCCCCCGTTCACGACGCGTTGCGCCGCAGGTTTTCTGACGCGTCCGGGGTCCACCTTTTCTCCGCCGCAGCCGCTTTGAATATCGACCTACCGCCGGACTTGCGCGGTGAGGAACGCCAAGAGGAAACCCCGTGACCGAGCCCATGACCAACGAAGCTAGCCCCGCAGCGGCGGAGTTGCTGCCAGTTGCTTGGCGATATCGAGGCCCGCGTGGTGGCTGGATCACGGTCGAGACAAGGCCCCCGTCGAACTATGACGGATTGCAGCCGCTCTATACCGCCCCCACCTCCGACACAAAGCTCAAGGAGCGCATTGCCGAGCTTGAACGCGACTTAAGTAAGGCCCAACGCATCGCGACCGACCGCGCATACATGCTGGAAGTCTACTACGCCATGCTCAGCGAAACAGGCGCTCTCCTTGCCGACAGGTGGAAAGCAGACGGGCTTCTCCGGATGCATATCAGTTGGGGGCCCGACGCCTCCAAGATGACAGGCGAGGAACGGGCTCGATACATTTTGGGAGTAGAGCACGCCCCAAAGACAAGGGTTTTGTCGTTTGACGATGACGAGCCCGCCCGCACCGCCCTATCCAATGCCAAGGAGGGATGAGAGATGGGCATTGAACTTCGCCCCTCCCCTTGCACGGTTAAGGCCGCTCGGGCTCAAGTGAAAGAGTGGCACCGCCATCTGCCAGATATTCAAGGCGGGTTGTTCGCGGTCAAATGCGTGACGCCAGACGGCGCTTGTGTTGGCGTAGGGATTGCCGGCAACCCGAGCCGCGTCTGGCAGCATCAGGCAAAGCTGGTGATATCCAGGGTAGCTACCAACGGCTACGAAAATGCATGCTCGTCCATCTATGGCGCGTTGTGCCGAGCTGCCAAGGCTCTCGGCTACATCGAGGTCTGGACGTACACGCTCCCCGGTGAGCCTGGCACGTCGCTACGAGCTGCCGGCTTTATCGACATGGGCATGACCGCCGGCGGCGAATATGACCGCCCATCGCGCGTGCGCCCCGCTGCGAAACATCCCGAGCCGAAGCGGCGCTGGCGACGGCAACTCAACGGACGATCCCTCTCCGCCAAGCTTGAAACACCGGGAGAAACGAAGTGAGCAAGATCACGAACGACGAACGGCTTAACGCTGCTATAGGAACGCTAGAGACATTGCAGGCAGCTCTGTGCAATTTCACAAATGCTGCCGACGACGCCTACACTCCCGATCTGTGGCATGAGGAGACCAAGCGTAACTTCGCGACACTTTGTGATGCCTATAACGCTGCCTATAGTGCGGGCGCATTAAAGGACGCCCCTCAGAACATATTCACCGAACTCCTCGCATCAAGAGCTAGCGAGACAGGGGTGAGCGCGGAGATGGTGGAGGCGGCTTTGACGGGGTGGTACGGCGGTGCGTGGCCGTCCGACAATCCGGGGGAAACTGACGGCATGCGCAAGGACATGCGTGCCGCCCTCGAAGCTGCCCTCGCCCTTTCCCCCGCAGCACAAGGGAAGGCAGAGCCGGTGGCTTGGCGCTATCGGTTCACTACTTTCAGTGGCAATCGGTCAATCTGGCAATACTGGGACGGGGGTCAACCTTCCAAGATTGGTAAGCTTGCCGGTCTCAGCGACTTCGAGGAACAGCCGCTCTACACCCACTCCTCTCCCCCATCAATCTCTGCGGGGCGCGACGAGGGACTGGAGGCTGCGGCGAAGATTGCGGAAATTCGCCAGCAATTGAAAATCAATGCCGAGATCATCAAGCGAGATCACCCCGACAACCCGCCGGCGTTAGTGCCCCATATCATCGACATTTTGCAAGATCATGTCGAAGACAGATTGAAGGAGCTTAAGGAATTGATCGTTCCGCCAAGGGGTCACGGGAATGACTGAGAGCGAAGGCGACCCAACCAAGCGGCCCCCGGAATGCCAGAAGGGCGTGTTTACGCCAGACAATCCGGGTTCGCACACCGGCTCATGGGGCGGATGCCCGCACCTTAAGGAGGTTTCGTCGTCGTCGGATATGGATGGCGAGACCTACGACTGCGAAACGTGCGGGCGGCACTACCGCCTCTACTATGACGACATGCGGTGAAGCCATGATCAACCCACCCAACCTGCAAGGATCAGTTGCAGGATCGAGCGAGCGGCTGGCCACGCTTCATGCCGATCCTGATGGCAAATGCGACATCTACCGACAGGCCACCTACGCTGGCGGCATGATCCCGCGCAATTATCAAGGCCTGATGCTCGATTGGGTCAATGCTGGCCATCGACCTGAGACTGGTCGGCACTTGTATCAAAGCCTCTGCATTCGGCTCACAGGAGGCTTTGATGACTAATCATGCTGCTGAAGCTGCGGCACTCATTGCGCTATCCCGCATGAACGTCCCGCCCGACGTCCAAGACCTGTTGGTTGCAGGCGACCCGATGCGCGGCATCCCGCCCGGAGCATTGCGGGCCGCAATTTCCGCCGCCACCACTCTCCCACCAGGGGCAGAGGGGGAATTGGTGGAGAGGGCGAAGGCGGCAATTGATCTAGGCGAAAGAATGAGCGCGCGGGGATGTCACCCTACGAACATCTACAATGTCGCCGACGACCTGCTCACCCAATTAGTGCAAAAAATGCACGAGTTCGAAGCCGCCGAGTCCTCCCTCGCAGAAGCACAACTACGTATTGCTGGGCTGGAGGATGAGAGCGCAGGACGCCTGCGTCTGGCCAACGATTGTGCGGTTGCCGCTGCCTCGGCGGAAGAGCGTGCTGCCAAGGTGGAGGAGGCGCTGCGCGAGATAGCGGCTTTTCACGATGTGGCCGCCAGCAAGTATTTGGTCGACACGGGCAGCTACGGCGCTTTTGATGAGCCCGGCTCCGTCGAGATCGCCCGCCGCGCCCTATCCGACACGTAGACATGACCTACCTCGGCATCATCGGTCCAGACCACACATGGCAAGAGCGCCGCTCGCTCGCCATCGCTTTGGCCCTCAATGCCGAAGTGCTGCATCCCGATCTGCCCGACCGCGGGCCATGCATCGGCCACGTCTTCATGCGACCGACGCGCATCCACTTCCCCGGCTGGCCGCGAGCCGTTGTGCTTGACGGCCTCGTGCCGAAATCCATCGGTGGCGTAGCCGGCACCGTGCCGAGCTGGGATTCGCTGCGCCAGCACTTCGCTCGCCGCGAGAAGAAACAGAACCGAGAGGCTTTTCGATGATCGACATGTCTGTATTCTGGCCGTTATGGCTGCTGGCGATAGTTTTCGTAGCTGGCGGGTGGGCCTGGCAATGCAACAACCGCACTCTCGCCGACCGCCGAGACGCGCTCAACCGTATCCGCCAGCTTATCGGATCCGGCACCGGCCGCTTCGGCCCAACCATGGAAGCCTTCAATGCAGTGAGCTATGACAGCCACCTTATCGCCTTGGTCTTCTTTCGCGATCCATGGAAGCTGTACTCCCCCGAGTTGCAGTCTCTGGTTCATTCGCTACCATGGGCAACTCCTCGCCGAACCACGCCGCCCATCGACGTCATCGACTACGACGAGCGCTCGTAACCGCTTGCGAACCTGCCTCCCCCGCTGATAACCTACCCCTGACATTGGCCGTTCCTCCTCCCTCGGCCCAGCGTCAAACTCCAACTCGGGCGCCCTTTCAACACCTGGCGAGGGCGCCCATTTTTGGCCCCCGCACCAGACATCATGAAGGCTGCCAAACGATGCCAGCACCTATCGGCAACAAGTTCTGGATGAAGCGCAGCACCCACGGCCGCCATCCGATATTCCCCAGCCCCGATGCTCTATGGGAAGCCAGCCTCGAGTACTTCGAGTGGGTCGATAAAAACCCCCTCTATGAGTCTCAAGCCTTTGCATATCAAGGCAAAGTAGAACTCAAGAACGTCCCGAAAATGCGGGCCATGACCATCGGAGGTCTATGCATCTTCCTCGATATCGAGCGAAGAACTTGGGACGGCTACAAAGAACGAGAAGATTTTATTCCCGTCACACAGCATATAGACCAGATTATCCGCGATCAGAAGTTCTCCGGCGCCTCCGCAGGCATGCTCAATGCGAACATTATTGCCCGTGATCTGGGGCTTGCCGACAAGAAAGAGCTTTCCGGCCCTGACGGCGGCCCGATCCAGAGCGAAACCAAGATCGACGTGGCGAAAGCGCTTGAGCGGATGAGCGATGATGATCTCGCGGCGCTGCGGGCCATTGCGGCGAAGATGGCGGCGCCGGACGCGGAATAAACGCGGCTCTCTGTCTAACCGGCTTGTCTAACCGCAGTCTAACTGTTAGACACGAGCCATGAACTGCGAATTTTGCAATAGCCCGGTCCACGTTTGGTTCGATTGTCCGAAAAAGCCGGATGGTTGGAAGCCGGAGCGATTGCGCAAGGTCCAACGGGGAACGCCGCTCGATCAGCCTCTTGTCAAGGTGACCGAAGCGAAAGCCGAGGTCGGCGTGACGGCGGGAGAGACCGCAAAGAAACTCAAGAGGGCACGGAATGAACGCTCGCCAGTTTTACCTCGCGGAGCAGGGGTTGCTCCATCGGTTGCCGTTCCAAGAGAACCTGAAGGCAGTGAAGACTCGCCAGGAGTGGGCGCTGTACAGAGAGGACAGGGACAGGCTCGAAGTGAGTCCGTCACCAGTCGTCGCTTCGACAAAGTAGCCTATCAGCGCGAGTACATGCGCAAGTGGCGTGCCAAAAAGGATGCGTCATGATGGATGACCACGACATCATGCTGGCACTAACGGGGAAACCACATCGGCGTAGGGGGCGACCCATTGACCAGAACGCCAAGTCCCCTCGCGCTGCTTACCAGCGGCGTCTCATGCGCCAGCTTCGCATCGATCATCCTGAGAAATACGGCAAACGCAAACCTGTCAAGGCAAAGGGAGAGACCAAATGACATGGGTCATCATCTTCATAGTGTGGGTAGTCGTGGGCGTCGTGTTCGACGATTCGAAGTGATGGAAACCATGATCGGCTGGTCCATCGTCATCGTGTGGCTGTTCATGGGCGGGCTGGCGCTGGGGCTTGACCAATCCAAGGTCGCCGAGAAACAGCCGGGCACCATGTTCTTCGCCGCAATCCTTCTTGGCCCGATGTATCTCGGCGCGGTGATTGGCACCCGGATCATCTCAGGCGCCAGCAAAGATGCAGAAAAGGCAAAACCATGAAGGTCTATGTCGTCATCTACCAATACGTGGACAGCCTACCGAAATTCTTTGGCTGCTATCAGGACAAGGATCGTGCCGAAAAGCGCATGGCCGATGTGAGAGAGATGGCGGAAATAAGAGGGTCGGGCATCAGAGACTGGGAGGAAAGTCTCTGGTTCGAAGAAATCGAAGTTGATGCAGATCAAAACAACGAGTTTGGCCCATGATCAACCGCCGTTCCATGTTGCTCGGCCTTGGTGCCGCGCTCGCCGCTCCTGCCGTCGTCAAGGCAGAGAGCATTATGAAGGTCGCGAGCTTGCGGCGCTGGCAGATGATCCTGGTTGACGACCCGGTCGTGCATGCCGGTCTCCTCTACGAGGGGACGCGGCAAGTGGGGTGGTGGAATCAACTCGACACAGGCGCTCTTAATTTCAAGCTTGATGTGGGCTGGTCGAAACTGCAGGCGTGGAACGCGAGCTTCGAGACGGCGCGGCAAGTGATGGAAGTCCACAACGTGAAGCCATATGCGCCGGTGGACGCATGAGCGACCTCTACGCAGAGCTCGGCGTTCCGAAGGACGCGACGAAAGCCGCCATCAAGGCAGCCTATCGCCGCAAGGCAAAGAACACCCATCCTGACGTTGGCGGCAGCTCGGATGCCTTCACGAAGCTTTCGCTCGCCCACCGCATCCTGACCGACGATAGCAGGCGCCAGAACTACGACGCGACCGGCAAGACCGACGATCCAGAAATGATGAACGTGCGCTCGGCCGCGATGGAGTTCCTCGGCCTGGCGCTCAACCAGATCATCTCGAGGGACGAGGCGATATACATCGACGTAGTTGCCAGCCTTCGTGAGGCGGTGCGCTCCAGATCGGCAGACGTTGCCCGCGACAAGGCGACAACGCAGAAGGTCATCGATCGCACTAAGGCGATGCGCAAGCGCTTCAGCGCCAAGGGCCAAGATTACCTCGGTGGCATGCTTGATGCCCAGATAGCGCAGGGCGATGCCCGCCTGCGATCGTTCGAGTTCCCAGAGAAGTTCCTTGAGCAAGCGGCGCTGATCTTGGCGGACGCGTCGTTCAAGGTCGACCAGCGGCCGGCGCAGACCGGCAGCATATTCTTCAGCACTCAGGCAGGTGGGATTTTCAGCAGATGATCGATAGCTACCAATCCGGGGCGCAGCCCCCACTGCGCAGGGTCACTCCCTACGATAACCTCACCTACGGCGACGCCTTCATCCTCGCTAAGGCAAAGCTTGATGCCATCCGATCATGGTTTGACGGTTCATCGAAAGATGAACAATTCGAGCCCGTCGTTCGGCAGCTTTGTGGAGACCTTCAGTCCCTCGCCATCGTCATTGGTGAAAAGGCGCCCCGATGAAGCTCGAGCACGGTCGCTACTACGCCACTGCCGACGGCCGGCGTCTCGGCCCTGCCTCGCTTGAAGGTGAGCGCCGCGGCGTCGAGGGTCGCTGGTCCATGAGCGGCCACGACTATGACGATGATGGGCACGCGACGAGCGGGCCGTCCGATGTCAACGACGCGGTTGAACTGTGGGTCTCGCTGGAAACGCCGCCATCGGCCCGCGCGAAGCCGCATTACAATCCACATCACCCGCCTCAGTGGGGCGAAGTTTTCGATAAAGCCCCCGAACGTGTCGCTGACACGGTCAACATGAATTACTCGCCACCGTCGGGTCAGACCTTCACCAAGGCGCCGAGCGTCGAGGAACTGACCGGGAGTTGGCAGCCTGCCCCTGGTTTTGTGATGGACCACGTGTCGATGGCGACCGCCGTTGCGAGTTGGCAGCCCACCATGAGCCTGCGCTACGCGCCGAAGCTGCAGCAGCTCTGGGTCGAGACCTTCTCCGGCAAGACAGAGTGGCGCGATGTGCCAAGGGAGGCGAAATGACCGTCAACAATGTGATGCTGGTCGAATCGCTGGGCCGTCTCTACGCCGCCCATGACGCTGGCAACCTGCCACAGATGGAACGCGCGGCCCGCGACATTGTGGATCTGATGGCTGACGCGCCCCACAACATCATCCCGGCAGGAACGCAGATCACCTGCGAAAATGGCCACCACATCATGACTGCGGCGCGGGACGTGTCGTTCATCCGCAAGCAGGACGTCGGCAACGACTGGACCGACTGGCAGCAGCCGGCGCCTGAGCTCGGCACGTTCCTGCCGCTGCTGTGCGACAAGTGCCAGGCCGAGTGGATGCGGATGTCTCGCGATGGCCGGCCGCAGTGGCACATGGCGGAGGGATGGCGGCCGTGAGTAAGAGAGAGAGGACGGATCAAGTGAAGCACGACGATATTACGACCTTCGAATTCATCTTCGTTATGGAGCAGAGTCTGGCTAATCCTGAGCCTCGCCAATTCACAGAGCGGGTGGTTTGTTCATTGGCTCAGGCTTTTGTCATCGCCGAGGAGTTGCAGAGCCTCGGGTACTTGGTGAGCCAGATTACTCGCTATGACGCTATGCATCTCTCCAGTATGGCTGCTCGGTTGTCGGGCGAGCTTAAGATGCTCGCTCAAATCATGGGTCCTCCAGCCTTTAATGATGACGGCACCCTGACCGAGAAAACCAAACGTGACGTCGCCTCTGGTAAGGCACGTGTCTATGGTGCGCCGGTCGCAAAGCCATGATGACCCTCGACGGCACCCTCCTGTTTTGGGTCAGCGTCGGCGGCGTCGCCCTCGTCATCGTTGTGGCCATGTGGCTCGGAAGGCTAGATTGAACGATCTGTCCGCCCTTCTCTCGCGGCCTGCGCTACTCCTCAACGGCATCGACAAGGAACGCAGCGAGCGCCACCTGATCGACTTCCTCGAGGCGGCATGGCCCTACATCGACCCGTCGCCGTTCATTCCAGGCTGGCACCTCAATGCCATTGCCGAACACCTCGAGGCGGTGAACGAAGGCGAGATACTTCGACTCATCGTCAACGTGCCGCCGCGATCCGGGAAAAGCACCCTGCTGTCAGTCGCGTGGCCGGTGTGGACGTGGCTGATGGAAAGTACGAGCCCGCTCTTTGGGCCGGAAGTGCAGTTCTTCTCCGCCTCTTATGCGCAGAACCTATCGACCCGCGATGCGCTCAAGGCGCGCCGGCTGATCAACTCGCCATGGTTTCAGCAGAAGTGGGCCGATCGGTTCCAACTCACCGGCGATCAGAACGCCAAGATGCGCTACGAGAACAACAAGGGCGGCTACCGGATCGCATCATCGGTCGGCGGCGGCGCGACTGGTGAAGGCGGATCGATCGTGCTGATCGATGATGCTGCGAGCGCCGGCCAGGCGCAGTCTGAGGCCGACCGGCTGGCGGTGATCGAGTGGTGGGACCAGACGATGTCCACCCGCCTCAACAATCCCAAGACTGGCGCCTATGTGGTTGTGCAGCAGCGCTTGCATACGGCGGACCTCACCGGCCACATTCTCGCAACCAGCAATGACGACTGGGTGCATCTGTGCCTGCCGGCGCGGTATGAGGCGGATCGGCATTGCGTCACGTCAATCGGGTGGGAAGACCCGCGGAAGTACACCGGCGAGGAAATCCTGTCGCCCGCGCGGTTTGACGACAAGGCGCTGCGAGCGCTTGAGGAATCACTAGGCCCGTTCGGGACAGCCGGTCAGTTACAACAGCGCCCGTCTCCCGCCGGCGGCGGCATCATCAAAACGGAGTGGTGGCAGCTCTGGGGCGATTACGAAAACCCCGACAATCCGCGCTACCAGACCTATCCCGCCTTCGATTACATCGTGGCCTCGCTCGACACCGCCTTCACCGAGAAGGAGGAAAACGACCCCTCGGCGCTGGCGATCTGGGGTGTGTTCTCTGACACTGGCGGCACGGCGCAGAACACATCCGAAGGGCGCGTCAAGCTTGGCTCCTATGGCATCCCGAGGGCGCTGCTCATGTGGGCCTTCAAGGACCGGCTGCCGCTGCATGAGCTTGTCGAGGTCACCGCCAAGTGGTGCCGCAAGTTCAAGGTGGACCGCCTGCTGATCGAAGCGAAGGCCAACGGCATCTCCGTCGCGCAGGAGATGGAGCGGCTTTACGATGGCGAGCGCTGGTCGGTGGAACTGATCGAGCCGAAGGGCGACAAGGTGGCGCGCGTCTACGCGATCGCCCCGCTGTTCTCGGCCGGCATGATCTACGCCCCGTTTGAGGTTTACGATCCGGATACCCAGGAATGGCGTACTCGCCGCTGGTGTGACCGGGTTATCTCGGAGTTCTCCGACTTCCCCAAAGCCCCGCACGATGATGAGGTGGACGCCTCCAGCCAAGCGCTATCCTGGCTGAAGCGCGCTGGGATGCTGAAGCTTGGTTCCGAGCTATCCGAGGATATCGGCATGGACAGCTACAACAGAGGAGGGCGGCCAAAGCCGCTGTACCCGTCATGAGTGGAACGAACTGGCACAACGACCCCAAAGGACCATTGTCTGTCGGACTCATGGCGATCTTTTGTACTTGCGGGGTGGCCCTTAGCGCCGCTACCGGAGTGGCGGCTATAGCCGCCATCTGGCACGACCAGATATGGACCAATTTCGGGCTGACTGGGATAGTGGCCAGCCTTGCGGTGGGCGTCCCCGTGTTCATAGCTGGTCTAGCGATGTTCGGCCGGTAGCAACTGAACCGAAGCCGTCGGATGACAAACCCGAGTGAACTAGCGTAGCCTGCTGCCATCGTCTGGCGCTTTCGAAGCCGAAGGGGATGTAGGCTTGCACAGTGGTTCCATGCGCGCGACGGCCAATCTGGCGCGCGTCAACGTCGTGCCAGGCGACTCCGCTTGCGGGGCATTGCGAGCGGCGAATGGACTACGAGCCCCACTAACTGAGGATGCAAAGTTGAGCGACGCGCGACAAGACCTGAGCCGATTGGAGCGTTCCAGCGGTGCAATGCTCGGCCTCTTGCGGCTGGAGCGCATCATGCGCGATCTGGCGCGGGACACGCCGGTTGCTCGCGGGATATTCGCGGCGGCAGCAAAGCGTACGCCTCTCCCCTACGGATTCCAGCCGGGCAATCGGTACGGCGCAATCCGCCACCAGAAGCGTGGATTTACTATAACCGGCCTAGAGGGTAGTTTGTCCCCACCTTCTAGGGGATTACCGCATGGCCAAGGCTCCGAGCCGCTCACCGCGCAAGGCGAAAGCCGCTGACGCCGCGGATATCCAGCCGTTCGGCGCTATGTCGCCAATGGAGCACATCAACCCGCCCAACGTCATGCGCCAGATCGCGCCGGACATGGGCGGGGGTCTTCTCCCCCCGATTGACGTAGATGTCTCGACGGATGCTCCTGATGACGGCCCCGGCTCGTCCTACGTGGACAAGAGCACTGGCGCCCTTGTCACCGAACTGGATGACGGCTCCGTCGAGATCAACTTCGACTACAATCCCCTTCGCAGTTCGCAGGGCCAGACCAGCGGCGACGACTTCAAGGCTAACCTTGCCGAGCATGTGAGCGACGATGTGCTCGGTACCGTCGCCAATGAACTGCTCATGGCGGTCGATACCGACAATCAATCCCGCCAGACATGGCTCGATACCCGCGCGCACGGCATCCGGCTGCTGGGGCTCGACCTCTCCGACCCACAGGCTTCGTCTGCCGACAGCACATCAACCGCCGTGGCAGGGCAGTCCACGGTCCGGCATCCGCTGCTGCTCGAAAGCACAATCGGCTTCCAGGCCAATGCGCAGGGCGAACTGCTGCCGTCGGGTGGTCCGGTCAAGGTCGAGGACAAGACCGACGAGAATGGCGAGACCGATCAGGAAGCGACGGCGCTGGAGGACGGCCTGAATTATTACCTGACCGTTGCGGCGCCGGAATATTACCCTGACACAGACCGGCTACTGTTCTACGTCGGCTTCGGCGGATGCGGCATCAAGAAAGTCTACAACTGCCCGATCCGGCTGCGGCCGGTGAGCGAGTCCGTGCAGATCGAGGATTTCATCGTCTCGAACGCCGCGACGGACATGAAGAACGCCCGCTGCACTCACGTCATCCACATGACGCAGTCCACGATGAAGCGCATGCAGTTGGCCGGCGCCTATCGGGACATTCCGCTGCCGATCCCGAACTGGAACGAGCCGAACACCGTCGACAAGCAGAAGGCGGATACGCAGGGCGTCGACAATAGCAACCAGCAGCCCGAAGATCGGGAGTTCACCGTCTACGAGGTCTATTGCGAGCTCGACCTCAAGGGATTTGAGCACAAGGAAAAGGGCGTTGCCACCGGCCTGCGGTTGCCCTATC
>JAOYMO020036711.1:0-12641 GCA_025802455.2 Iodosphaeria phyllophila | reverse complement strand
AAATATCTTATCGTTGAGAAAATATCTTATCGTTGTTAAATCCTTAAGGATTGGGTCTGCATTCTAGTTTTATATCTTCATTTTACAGTACATCTAGTTAGGTAAACTGTTCTTTTGGGCCTAATGCAATGGCACCGTTTCATTCGTGGGAACGTTCCCAGTGCGACCGTTTTCCCACAATAGAGCAAGCCAACCTATCACAGGCTCCGAAAAGCTGAACAAAGGCCATACCGTTGGCTGCAACGGTGGGAAGCGGATGCATGCGCACGTTCCCGCGCTACCTGCGACTCCTGTCGGTACGGTGCATATTTTCGCGCCTCAATATTCCTCCATCTGGCCAGGCTGCCTTTCCTCATTTGGTTCTCTCCCAAATATACCACAGCAGTGAGAAAGCAAAAGCGGAATCATACCATAACGAGCAGGAATGATCCTTCTGCTAGCACAGAAATTACCCCCTCCCACAGGTTCCCAATCCGCCCCCGTCCCGTCGAATGCCACATGGGCGTTTGAAGCACTCCCAGCGCCTGCGGTTTTCGAGTGCCAAGAGGCTTCTCCCAAGAGAAACGCCGCAACGGTACCTGTCTCAGCGAACCCGAAACGTCAGGTCGTCCGATCAGTGACGATCATTCACCACGCTCCGCTGGCGGCCATTCGCCTGCGGATTGGGGGGTATCCTCGGCAAACTGAAATTTCAGAAAATTCGTCTCTTCTGCTGGGGCACATGTAATCTGTAACGCTCCCAGTGACATGAGAAAGGTCGGCTTACTGTAAAACTATGCTTGCTGCTGGGCCAGAGCGCACGTTTTTCCGTTGTCTAGCCCAGCTTTCTCTATCTATCTACTTGGATCCTCATGATCGTCTCTCCCTCTGTAAACTTTACTTCGCGTGCTGCTAAGGCTGTAATTGTATCCCGTGCGTAATACCGAAGGTTAAACTCAGCAATCCCTTTCGCTAGTCCTGTCCGTGGCGTGGCTTCACTGGGTTTTTCATTTTTTATTTCTTCCCCCCCATCTGTTTGTCCAACTGGCTGTCTAGATGAACTTGTCCAATCTTTTTCCTTTTGTCATTTCTTTCTGGAAGCTCCATCTGGACCGCCTCGGAGGATGAACGGATATGCTGCTTCCAAGGTCTTCCTCAGCCATGAGGAGAAGCTGGCGCTTGTAGAAGAGAAGTCTTTGTCAGATCTGGAGAGCGAAGGGACCACGGCTGAAGTCGAGGCGAGATTCTCCAACACTTCTATGCGATGTTTGAAGACAGTGCGACGTAAAGTTGCGCAGCTCACATCTATCCTGCCCTCACTCAGAGTACCGGCCAACAACTCCACATCATCATCATTATCATCATGGAGCCCGACGACATCAACTTCGCCTACATCCATGACGAGAACATACAGAACACTCCCCTGCCCTTCAGGCTGGTCATCAACAGCGCTCCGACTAGCCATCTTTCTCATTCCTAGTTTCCTCCACGGGCCCAGCCGGCGAAGCGACAGGTTAGGACCGACGGCATATCTCGACGGTGTCCGAGGAGTGGCGGCGCTGTTTGTCTTTTTCTGCCATTTCTTCTATACATCATTCCACCTCGCCGAGGGCTGGGGTCGCAATGGCGAAAACTACCACGTCTGGAAACTTCCCTTCATACGGTTGCTCGTCAGCGGGCCCTCCATGGTGTGCCTCTTCTTCGTCGTCTCCGGGTACGCGCTGTCGTTGAAGCCTCTCAAGCAGATGCGCTCGCGGTCGTTCGATGGACTTGCTACAACCATGGCCTCGTTCATCTTCCGGAGAGCGTTCCGGCTGTTCATCCCGACTGCAGTATCTACGTTTGTTGTCATGGTTCTCCTCGACCTGGGGGTTTACGAGTGGACGCGGGCTTTTGCCTCAGAGGTATGGTACATGCGCAGCGTAGTCGAGCACCACCCGCTGCGAAACGATACCATCCGGGAACAGTTCTGGAATTGGTTCTGGGAGATGTTCAATTTCGTGCATGTGTTCGGGTGGGAGAAGTTCGGCGGGAGCACCCAGTACGACGTGCATTTGTGGACGATTCCGGTCGAATACCGGTGCTCGCTCTACCTGTTTCTGATCCTCATCGGTACGTCGAGGCTAAGACCTGGCTTCAGGTTCGCCACGATCGCAGTCGTCTCGTGGTTCTCCTTGCTCAATGGTCGCTGGGAGATGCTGTTGTTCATCGCCGGCATGGCTTTGGCAGAAATCGACCTTATCCGGGGCGCGCACGACCCGGCTCCCCCACCAGCAGCGCCTTCGTCGCCGCTCTCCTTCGACGAGGATACGGACGCCGAACGGCAGCAGCGACAACGCAAGCCGTGTCTAGGGTGGAAATGGATCCTGCTCTCGATACCGGCGCTGTACCTGCTCTCGGAGCCGGACGCCGGCACGGAAAACACGCCTGGGTGGGAGACGCTGGGCTCCTTCATCCCGGCCTGGTTCTCGGACAAATACCGCTTCTACCAGTGCTGGGGCGCGATCCTGTTCATGGTCTGCGTGGGGCGGTCTCCCGGCTGGCAGCGCGTCTTCAACCTCCCCTTCGTGCAGTACCTGGGCCGCATCAGCTTCGCCATCTACCTGTGCCACGGCCCCGTCATGCACACGCTGGGCTTCGCGATCGAGCGGTGGGCGTGGCGCGTCACGGGCACGGACGACGACGCCGCGTTCCTGCGCGGGTTCCTGGTGGCGGCCGTGTTCAACGTGCCGCTGGTGTTCTGGGCGTCGGATGTGTTTTGGCGGGCGGTAGACGCGCCGACGGTCCGGTTCGCCAAGTGGTTGGAGGTGCGCTTGTCGATCGAGTGAGCACTAGTTATTGAATAATTGAACGCTGAATACTGAATGTTGGATACTGGATACTGGATCTAAGGGGTTTATAGAAGATATCTCCGCGTGGGGTAGGGTGGGGGGGTTGTTGAGAAGCGACGGTTTAGTATATAGTTCCTGCAAGCAGCTCGTGGATAAATGGTAGGTAGTTAGTCGGTTCAACAGATACCAACAGTATCTCTATTTACTTTTTCCTGCGGCAGGGCCCTCTTCGCGTAGTGTTTCAATATCAGGGAGCGGTCATGCGGCTTATGCCTGATGCCTGCTACTCCTTGTCGCCCGTTACGCCTTGTCCAGGGGAAAGGAGGGCTGGCGGGGGACTGGCCAGAAAAGAGATGAAAATCCAGGAATACCATAATGTTAGTGATTCACTGCGACAGAAGAGCAGAATAGATGGATAGGAGATAGCATTGTTTTTTTTTTTAATGATTTTCTCTAGAAGTACCTTGCTGACTAACATGTGCCGATAAATGGTGCTGACAAAGTGTCAAGAAATGACGTCAACAAGGTAATGATCGTATCTATGTCGTAAGTAGTGAAAATCAGAGCCATGAATGGGGAGTGTAACAATCTGACGTTATCCCTCCTCGCTGTGCTACGAATACCTTTCGTCAGTCCCTTCCCCCACTTTGCTGCTATAATCCCCCGCCGTGATTATTCCACCTCTGATAATCGTTTGCCGTGATCATGCTCCATTGCCGTAACGCCAGGTGGATTGTTTCCTAGCCATCCCATATCATCCCATACCATCCCATACCATATCATACCATATCACCCCATCCCATCCGACCCCTTTCCGACAACTGGTGCTCAACCCAAATAGAAAAGCAGAACGTAAAAACAAAAATCTCCCAGCACGCGTTGTATGCTTACAACGAGCCTACGGCGCTCGCCATTTCCTCGTACAGAGGAGCCGTGGCAGCCAAGCCGGCGAAGAGGGCGAATCCGCCCAGGGCAGCACCGAGGAAACCGGCCTTGACGCCATATGTGACGTTCTCGAACCGGCGCTTCTTCGCCGGTCTCTCCTCGACCGCCGGAGCCCTACTAGCAATGATGGTAGAGAGGGAAGCTGCCTCGTCAGGAGCGAATAGGAAGTCATAATTTTCAGGAAGCGCCTCGACGCGGGTTGATTCCACAGGAGCCGATACCGGAACCTGGGCGTTGAGAGACTGCGACTCCTCCGAGATGGCCTTCAGGTCGGGGAGAGAACCCGAATTATCCGAAGCAGAAATTATAGTGCTAGTAGAGGCATCCTCGCGAAGACACATGGGCTTGCTGGGTGAGAGATCCTGACCAACCTTCAAGGAATCATTGTCTTGCGGGCTCCCAAGGCGTTCTTCAGTCCACAAAGGCAACTGTTCCATTACAGCTTTTTGGAGCAGCCGACGATCACGCTTGCACTTCTCCTGCTCCCGCATCCGTCCCATACGCTTCTTCATATTCATGTGCCGTCCATGGCTAATATGTTCAAAGCGCAAATGCGGTTGCGTTTGTTGAAACGCATTTTGGGCTTGGAGTTGGGCATGCATGCGAGCGGCTTCGGCAAAGCGTTGTAGGGTATGGGATGTAAGCACGCTGCGCTGAGAAAGGAGGGAACTAGTGGCGGGCCCAAGACTAGTGTCAAGCGGAGAGTCCGCCAGCATTTCGGCGTAGGAACGTTTGCTACTGTCCTTGGGGCAAGCCGATGTCGCGTTTAGTGGGGTCGTCACAGAAACGGTGTTTCCAGTTCCAGGTGGGACGGGAGTGGGCTCCTTTGGCTCGCAGCAGAGAAGATCCGTGATGGTGATGCGCTGCGAACCTGTCATGGGCTTGGTAGCCGAGAAAGCCGGGTGAGACTCGGCGTTGTGCAGTCCTTCAATGGAACCTGCTTCCAATTCATTGTCGTCGGATTCTTTTTGCTTCTGTGGTCCAACCTGCTCTGATGATGTCTCTCCTGATGCTGTCTCTCCTTCTTCCGAGCAACATTCAGGGTCAACTAAGATCAATTCTTGCATCTCGTCGTCATCGGAATAATCTGCTGATGGAGAGATATCTGACAAGTCCAAGTACTTGTCCGCTATGACACTCTCGTCATCGTCATCGTCACCATCATCCTCATCATCGTCAACATCGGGAACGTCATAGGCATAAAAGGGGTGGGATGGGTCAGCATCATTCTTTTCAAACATGGCGCATTCCTTTTCTGTATACTCGTCATCAGGATCATCGGGATAGTCGGAATCCCCCACCTCGCTATCGTCCGACGAGAATATTCCCTCGTGGCCTAAGGCGTCTTCTTCATCGGAACAATTTGAGGCAACATCGGTAATGGCCACGTTTTCACTTCCAACCTCCGAGGACTCATCAGAAGCCACGAACGAATCGTCGGGCAAGATCTTCCTGGCTTGGCGAACCGTACATGTGGTCACGTCACCGACGTCGACGGGACCCGTGGCATCGGCCGGTCGGGGAACAGAATATGGAACATTTTCCATTTCTACTGTCGGTGGTTTTGGTAGTGCAGAGGCCCCGTGTCTATGCAGTCATCAGAGATTAGACCTCAGCTTATATAGACTCATTCCCGGATGAACGTGAACCAAAAGAACTGAGACTTACCCTTCCAACCTCCACTGTAGTCCAACCTGAACTCGGCATGGTGGAAAGGACGTCGTCCCGCGGTGGATCTCGGACCCGAATCGCAGGTGGTCCCCATCTTCTATACTCAATCGTTCGTTTTTGAACAATTTGTTCTCGTTCGGGCAGTCTTTTCTTGCAAGCCATGTGCCGTGCAGCGAGCCGAGATCCTCGAGATGTACTCTCTATCGAATAGTGAGTGATAAATTGATCCGAAAGCAAGAAGGCGAGGAGCAGGATCTTACTTTGTCCCTGAAGTCTGCCGTCAGACTGGCGTGGACGCGGGACATCACCGGACTGGCGAACCAGCCATTGTCCTCGCCTGCTAAACAACCTTTCGACGCTACTTTAGACGCACGTCCGATCGGGAGGGAAGGCTTGCTTGAGGTGAGAACAATCTCGCGTTCAGGATATTCAAACTCCGGTCCCAACTTTACCGTTTCCACCTTGACGACCACCTCCTCTCTGCTCGGACTATCGAAAGTGAAGTCTTGCATAGATTCGCGTGGTGGGCTGGGGGAATCCGAAGCTAGGAAAAGGGTGTCACATCTCTCTCGAGAATCCATAATGGCGTCCAGCTCAATCCGCATGACCAATAAGCACCGTAACGCTCAGCTGACAATGGAAAATGTCATACAAAAGTCAGCCTCGAGAAAAGTCTGGCCGGATTCTTAATCGTCTCTTACCGGATAGAGCCCGGTCGTATGCTTGGGTCAACGGGCTTCTTTAGCTGCGCGTCGTTGAGGCAGAGTGGGGAATGGATTGACGTCGCATCCTCACTCCAACATACGGTAGAGTCGTAGCTTCTTCGCATGAAACCGAATGGGATGATCCTGTAACCACGGAAAACTGTGGTATTTTATCTAATTGACGGCAACATGTACTTTTGGCTTGTCTGTGGAACGATAGAAATGGCAGCAACTTCGACAGAGCATGAGGAAGGGCTCACGTCAAGGTTTTCCTGAGAGATTGGTGCGAGGGCATCCCCTTTATAACCGGGAACGGTCAAAGAAGTACACAGTACACCAGTATCTTACTCTTAGCGTGTGATCTTGAGGGTGAGCGGGGAAATAGCGACTTAGATAGGGACTGTGTCACAGGCACACAGGCACACAGGCAGGCAGGCATCTCCCATCCGCCTCACCAGGCAGATACGAGGTCGGCCAGTCAGAGACGGTGTCTGTGCTTACTGTGGTGTCTGAATGTCCTCCAGGCTGTAGGGGATACAAAAGCAGTCGTCAACCGCAATCCACCAAAGCAAGCGACACCTTGGTCCAAGATAAGTGAGCCTCATGTTCAACTCCATGGGACTCATGCTCCCAAATTCTCTCTATTGTGTCTCGTAGGAACGCAAGGAAATGGAATTAGGCTTCCCATCATCTGCATACTAGCGTAGTCTCACTGAGGGGGGGAACTACTCAGGTCTCAGGTCCCTTGAGGGCCGAGGGCCTTTTGGGCTCCGATGGTGGAGCTCGGAAAGTACCCGAGATCAGAACCAGTCGATACGTCATCAAATGGCGGACCGGTGTTTATTCCCCTAAAAGTACAAAACCGGTGGGACTATAACGCCTAGATAAACCCTCAAATCGAAGTACAGGAGCGAATCGCGCGGTGCGAGAAGTTTCAGACGTTTAAATTCACAAGCAAAAGCGGTGCGAGAAGTGATTCAAAGAAGTTCAGCTGCTGCCATGGCATATGATAAAGGTTAAAGACTTGAGACGTAGCCTTGTACAGTAAAGCTTTGGAATAACAGCAAGTATCACCTCATAGCTTGAAATGTTCGTGTGGCTCACTGTGGCTGATGTTTCTGGCAAGGGATTCTTTCTGCCTGTCTGAGTGGGATGGCTGTACTGGTTTCTACTGTGGTTGCTGGCGTGATTTTTTATCCCTGTTTTGTACGTACAGGGGTCCCCGCACACCTGCACCACAAAGTAAAATTTCTCTTCCTGAGCAATTATCGCCAACGCCCTCATCGTCGTAGTAATGCTATAGCAACACCTTAAAAGGCTTTCTTTTATAATCACAAGCAAATTGCAACCAGTCATATTGCTTTAGTAACTACTGTACGACAATGAAGGCGTTGGCAATGATTGCTTAGGAAGAGAAATTTTACTTTGTGGTGCAGGTGTGCGGGGACCCCTGTACGTATAAAACAGGGATAAAAAATTACGCCAGCAACCAACCACATTACTAAAAAGTCAGAGGTCAAGATTAGGTCGCATTAGGCCTTTTCTCACTTAAATGCCCGATTTCAAGGCTGAATAGTTGTTAGACGACCACTCCAATTGGGAATATCCAAGCATGAGATCTAGCAGTAATTTACTCGAATTAAAACATATATGAATTGTAAGAAGCTTGAATGGATGAATGCAGCAAAAGATGCAATCGATTGAACTGGGCACAAGTTCAGTCCTCGCCGAATTAGCGAAATTTTTAGTGGAGAGGATGTTTGGTTCACTCACCTTCATCCCCATGTAGTTTTTGCTGGATTGTTTCAAACTTCCTACAGTTCATATATGTTGTAATTCGAGTAAATTACTGCTGGATTGTATACTTGGATATTTCCGGTAGGAGTGGTCGTCTAACAATTATTCAGCCTTGAAATCGGGCATTTTGGTGAGAAAAGGCCAAATGCGACTTAGTGTAATTGACCCCCAGACGCATCAGCCCCTAGATCATCACCTAGTAATCTTTGCCCCTCCAAATCGGTTTCTCGCTCATTAACCCTCCTGTTTTCGATGCTCTAGGCTCTAAGATTACTGGGTAATGCACCTAGGGGTCAACGACAATAATATTGACCCCTCACCGACCGTGTTGAACCAGAAGCGGAATGTACGTAGAGCGAAACCGCAAGCCCCGTTCAGCGAATAACTTGACTCGAATTTCAGTAGTTGAATAAGCTTGACCGTGCGGCCCACTTACTTATTCAACTAATGAGGGAAGCCCCTGCTTATTCGATAAGCGGGCTTTACGGCACTGCTCCAGGTGCACCCCACTTCTGTTTCAGCACAGTTAGTGTGAACACAAAGTACAGTAGCATTGGTCACCCCAGTGCACGTTGCCTCCTGGAGCACGTTAACTTGATAAGAGTTAGTGATCACTTGCTATTTATTTTAAGGTCACCACCGCTCTAGAACACCTATGGCCATACTTGAAAAATATAAGGTTAGACGGCTTCATCTAGTTCAGTAAACCGCGTTGCTTCAACCAGAACTAGATACCATAAGCTAACTTCCTATCAACTTGCATTAGGTTGATGGAGGAGTCCTTGGTTGAAGGAGGGAGGCAGATAGCGATAAAACGGTACTCTCCGGCAAGGTCAAGCCGCACTGTGTACAAGAGCCTCGGTGTTGAGGCACACTAGTCCGAATGAAATGGTAATCAGAAAGTGTAATATTGATAGTACTGTGTAGTCTAGATGGGGCAATTTGGCCGAATCGGCAATAAAAAGGTCGCTCGCATCCTTGTGAGACTGTGGCAGATGTGATGGCCTGAGGCATGCATTTTGGGGCCAAGCCACCGAAGCCACAAGGTCATGTAGGATACCTGCTGTGTACAGTACTATTGCTGTGCTGTACTGCGCCGCTCGGCCACATGAGCTGGCACCGCCACAGCCAGCACCATCCGATTCTGGGATCATGTGAGATACCGGTGGAGCTGGGGCAGCCCCGCCAAAAATGACGCATTATGCATCATTGATCCATTTGCCCCCCCATTGCGTGAATCATCCTAGATATTCATCAGCTTTCGTGACAACTGGTCGGCAAAATTCTGACATGATCCAGAGCCACCAGTAGCGCGCAGGAAAAAAAAAAACCGTCGCCATAATCGTCGATTTCAGGAACTACTTAAGGCTCTGCGAACTCTCTGCACCAAACGCATCACGTTTACATATTCCTCATGGACGCCATTTTCGACATCATTCGCGCTGAATACAGAAAACACTATCTGAACACTTGAAACTTGCCCACGAACCCATCTCAAGCCATCGTCTGCGATAGGGTGATTCTGTTACCAGACGAAAATATTACTTTCTCGCTTTTGCGATACCGTCCATCTGGTCAACTTGCCAGCATCCACCAAAATGAGAGACTTGCGCAAACAAGCTTTGGAGAGTGGCAAGACCACATCTCGCAAGGCGCAATCTCGCGCAGCTTTCCAGTTAGCCGCGTCGCCAGCAGCCTCTACGGCACATTCACGCGCAAGTTCTGCGTTGCCATCGCGAGAGGTGTCGCGCGCTCCAAGCCAATGCGTCTCTGAGGCCAGCGATCCAGACGACCCCATCGAAAATGTTACGGACAAACTTGCTCACTACGAGCCATTCTTCGAGGAGAATGGCTCGGAGTCAGGAGCCATGGACGTTACAAGCGACGCATCACAACGATTGAGTAGCTGCATCGAAGCGCTCATCAACCGCAAGAAGAGCAGCACCTCAGGTCGGACACTCAATTACTCGGCCTACGTGCATCATCTACAGCAACGCTTCTGCCTCGACGACACATCAGGCCATGCCGATGAACTAGTTCCTGCCATGATGAGGAGTATCCGTGGAGGCCAGAGCGACCAGGAAATATTGGCCGCCTTGCGCGCTCTAACGGCGACAACTCTTACCGTACAGTCCGTGGATATCTTTGACCAGTGTTTTAACTTACTCAAGACAACATGCGAAAGATCAGACGAGGAGTTGACAAAAGTCGAAGCTATTTACGTAATGGCCGTCGTTACTCAGTTTGGCGGTGGCATGCAGGAAGGTATGGAAGCGCTCATGGATTTCCTCCTGGACATTATTGAATCCGACGGTCACGTTGTAGAGGCACCTGATAACGGCGCCGTTGTGACCATTGCTATTCAAGCCTGGGCTTTCCTGGCCAGTCAACTCGATGACCTCGAGGTGCACGCAGGGCGAGCCTTGGACGCTTTCGCCGAGCAATTGGACAGCACCGACGCCGAGGTCCAGATGGCCGTCGGCGCTGCGGTAGCGCTTGTGTTCGAGAAAGTCCGGACGCACACTAAGAAGATGCAAGAAGAGCACGAAGCCAATCAGGAGACGTTACGTATCGCCGCCGGAAAGAACAAGCGCGCCTTCGAGCCCGAACCATTCAACCCCTTTGACCTGCAGCACGTGCAGCACACACTTGAGCAACGCATCGGCGACATTGTTTCGGATCACTCCAGGGCTGTTTCGAAGAAGGACCGTCGCGAGCTGCGCAAGATTTTTGGCCGCGTCTTGGCGTCGCTGGAGCAGGGTGTCGGACCTGGCGGCCGCAAAGGCGAACGAGGGAATGAGGACGGCAAATCCGTCGAGGTCTTGTACAGCGAGGCTATCAATATACCCTCCGGTAGAGGCTACGGCACCATCTTCATCGATTCCTGGGAACTGAGCGTCCGCGTTGCCTTCTTGCGGAAGACCTTGGGCGCTGGGTTCGTGGTGCATCTGGTTGAAAACCCGGCTGTACAGGAGCAGATTTCTTAATCGGGGGAGAAGCTTGTCCTGTAAGGAGGTCATCTATACGTCATCTATCATTAGGATCGTTGGTGGGCATGAGGAAAGGAGTCTACTTAGGGTGGTAACAACACAGTGAATTTGCTTATATGGTGTACGGAAGCATGGGCTAAGGTATTCGTTTTCGGGGGGTCATGTATGGCGTTCAACTGTATGACAGTAAGGAGAAGGTGTTCTCGCTGATGGAAACTGATTTCTAATATTCGCTTATCACAAAACATGAGAAAGCGAATAAAGGCTGTGTGTGCTATTAGCTTTATACACCCCTGCATCAATATTCACCGATATACTACTCGTCAGCTATTCTTCCCGTTCCTAGCAATACCCGTTAGTGAAAGAAATAGTAAATTATCCGAAAATTGCGGCACTCCTCTCTTCGAAGTATGGTTGCAATAAATGTGGGGATTCGCCCATGAACTGAAGACGTTTCCCTAATAGACTGGCTGGCCTTATCTTACTACGTTATGGCCCGCAACAACAGCCAAGACGACAGCTATAACCTCTTGACAACCTAGCTTGGTGTTTTTCATCAACAACTTCATGCAACCGTAATTTCCCGAACCCCCCCGGATTACGGTGTTTGGTCATGCCCTGTTTCTCTTTGTCTTAGAGGAACGCAGGACTGCCTAACGGCTCATACCGCGGGAGAATCTGTCTCGCGCAGTCTATCTGACACCGACTGAGTTGCTATCTACCAAGTGAAGTTGGGTTATGGAACATGGTGAGAGAAGGGGATGTTCCGGGATCAAGAGTGGGACGAACATGTGAACTGAAATTGAATACCCCAGTATAGAGTTCCGAGAAGGACAGTTTTCCGAGGTACAATCCATCGAGTGCGAGAGCTCCAAGACGGGAAAAGGTGACAAATAGACTTGTTTTCTCTACTCTTTTAGTGAAGAGGTGCAGATTTCACGATCTAGGTCGTTGATGCCCGGTCTCGCGATTTCACACCCTGATCTCGATTTTCTGTGGTCCGGGATCACCACTGGTTTTTGCAACAAAGCGATTTATCAGGTTATTCCCGGCGAGAGAGACTAAAACAACGGAACATTTCCAACCACGACGGAGACCATAGACTACGTCGAAAAAATCTTCTTTCCCACTAAGAATTGGTGCTATCAGGAAACCCGGACTGACAATTACCAACTACCTCAGACCTACCCCGGATACCAGCCCTGCCGGAATCCACAGTTCTGATCGCGCTTATCGCACATTTTTCCTCAGACTGCGAGAAGACGCCAGTGTGCGCAGTACTTCTTACGTGGGTGAAGACCGCAGGGAATTCGGTGGCACGTATATATCGTACCCGAAAGTTGGCGTTGTTGGCGTCTTCTCACGGTCTGGGGGATATATGGCTGACCTGCTCGTCAGGCCGGCGCATCGTTCCTATTGTAGGCCGTTGAGACTTCTCCATACCTGGTTTTGCAACAAAGAATTGACAGCAGAAAGTGCCATCGATAGCAGATGCGACGCCTGAGGGTTTTCTCTGATATCTGTTTCTGCTTCAAATGTAATCTATGGACCACGTATTCAACAACAAGTTCGACGAAACTACGAATCCCCAACGGGGTAATTGCAATGTACTATAGGGCGAACGATAGGAGCATATGGCAAAAAACACGCAATTTTTCTAATTTACTCTGCTACTTCAGCGAAGATTCTTGTGTTGACCATCCAGCTTAACGGTGGCTGAGATA
>JAOYMO020036615.1:0-12651 GCA_025802455.2 Iodosphaeria phyllophila | reverse complement strand
TCGTTCCAGCCCTTGCGCCCGGCGGTCGCGCCCACGCCAGCCTGCAGCATGGTGCTGAACGTGGCCAGCGCGCGGTCCAGGCATGGCGTTGCCGCGCTGCTGTCGCTTTTCGCGACGCGGATGGTCTTCAGGTCGATCTCCGTCCATTGGAAGTAGCCCTGGGGCGACAGCATGGAGCACACGGCGCGCAGGAACGGGGTAGCGTCGCCGCCGGGCAGGATCGAGATGATGGCGCGCGCGTTGAGGATGTCGAAGGATGCGCGGACGGAGGAGGGCAGGTCCGGGGACAGGATGTCCAGGGTCGTGAAGGATATGTTGGGGGGTAGCCAGGTGGGGTGCGGGAAGTGGTTGGGTGAGATGTCGAAGCCTTGGAAGATTGCTGTGGGGGGAAGTTGCTTGGACAGCTCAAGGAGCCAGATTCTGGAAGGGGAAGAGATTTGTTAGTTAGCTGTGAGTTCGTCGGGCAGGGGGAGAAGGGAATATATTGCTTTGCCTACCCGTTGGCGCATCCAATGTCGGCGACTCTCAGGTTGGGGCTTTGACGGGTTGCTTCCGAGATGGATTCGTGTAGGTGGTATCCGTTGCGGAGCTGGAAGGCGAAATGTTGGAGATGAAGTCTGTTCAAGCCCGAGAAATCAATGAGGATAGTTCAAAATGTTACGTTGGCTGTTTCTCGGAGTTGAAAACATACCTCGCCGATTCATACCATCCACAAGTCGCCCAGTAGTCGCTAGCGGCTTGATCGAAACCTGCATTCCCGGCGGCCATTGTTTTTTTTTTTTTTTTTTTCGAATCTCGAAATTTCAAGGGAAGTAGTTCAAAATTGTAACCAAGATAAAAAGCTCCTCACAAAATTCTACTCATGCAGAACATCAAAATCGTACGCAGTTAGATGCAGAAAACGCAGGGGAGATTTCGTGGCCCATCTACAATAAAAAATCGGTCTGGAGATATTCCAAAGCCAAAAAGGTCCGGCTTACCAGTGTTAAGTATGTGCACAGAAAGCCACTGAATATGATGTAACCAAGAGTCATGCACGCCAACAGTCTAAAGTCACAGCCACCTAGCCCCTTAACAACAAGATCGGATGAGAAAACATCCCAGCAGCAGCACCAGTAATGATGACAGAAACCATGGCTGACAGGGCAGTCACTACTACTATTTCGACGGTTGGTAGTTACCTTCGCAAAAAGATCGATGACGGTTTCCTCGCAGAGAGAAAACATGCCATAGTAGTGACAGGTTCCCAGTCACAAGCGAAGCTTGGGGGTCCTTACTCACGGAGCTTTCGTGCGGCCCGTGAATCCGTAAGCTCCGCCACGAGAGGCTTTTCCGGCTCACGAGTACGAGTTTCACTAGGGATGGGGAAAGGTTGAATTGGGTCTGGACTCTGCTCAGAGAGGTCAGAGAGGTTGTCAAGTTCTATGCACCTATCCATGTTAATAATTTGCGCAGCTCAGGACAAGGAACATGCAGCATTGGAACGAATAAAAACGTGAATTACGGACTTCTTGTCATGCATCAGTGCTGAAATTTGTCTAGGCACGAAGGATGTCGTTTGTCGGAAACGTATACTGGCATGCCGCGAATCGCTATATTTCGCAAAAGTGATAGATTGGCTGCGCATGTTTTCAACGCAAGTGCAACAGTATTGATTTGACGGGTCGCAAACCGGAATTACTGCAATACTGACCCGCCGTATAGGGGAGAATTTACCGGCATCCACATGTCCGTCCTTGTGCTCATGGCAGCGGAGTAGAGTGGATAGATCCTGGCCAAGCCACATTTGTTCGTCTGCACCAACATGCCTACACGATCTATTTCCTCGCTGGATGCCCCTGAAAGGTTCGACACCATCATGATAGCTGCTAGGAGCGCCGCATCCACTCTGCCTCTAAGCCTCCCCGTAAGGAAAATTAAATTGCACGTTTCGAAAATGATTCGATTCCAGGCGCTCGAGAGCTAAGGCGTGGCAACAACCAACTGCGTAGGTTATTGGAAGATGGTACTTCCTCGCATCTCCCAGACATGTTCTGAGGCATTAGTTGGGCACACTTGCTAGACATAGCCACCTATCCTTTTCGCGATCTCGCGCATGAGAGAAAAACAGCAGCAGATGTTAAGGAGAAGAGTAAATATGTGGCGAAGGACGGGGAGGGCATGGAAACCTTATTCTTATTCCGATGTAACAAAGGGCTATCGCGTTCCAACTGCGAAGAGTACGAACATATCTCTTAGAGCTATTCTGAAACCGATACTAACGCCTTCTCCGCGTCGGAAGAAAACAATAATAATACCACCAAGAAAGACATGGTAAGATGTAGTAATACCGAACGCTTCCCCGAAACAGTTTCTTATCAATTATTCACCTTGAGACCTTCTTGGCTCCGCCATTGGCCATCCCGTTATATCCAATATCTATACACTCTGCCATCTACGCTTCATTCAACTTTGTTCGAACGGTGTCCAGACAGCAAGATCGTGGAGAAAACCCATTATAGACAGAGAGATAGGATGAAGCCGTATCTAGACCCAACCTGATTTGACGCGGGAACCGCGCAGAAGTGTCCCGAGTTATAATAGCTGTTTAGATGGCGATCATAGAAGATATCGTGATATTTACAAAAGGTGTGAAGGGGTTGGGAAGTTGGAGCGGTATTACAGGAAAAATCAGCTGAGCCTAACCAGAGAGCTAATAGAACCAGAACAGGGTGTTCGTACGTACCTGGCCACTTTCAAGTGCACAATTTCTCACGCGGATAGACCCGGATATCCTAAAGCCAGGTTAGCAGCGTTGTTCCCAAGATATAAACGCGGGGCAAAGACAAAGAGTATGGGCCTTGAGTATGCCACAATGAATTATAAGCCGCCCTATCGAGCAAGGCTCAGTGACCAAGAAAATACACCACCTAAACTCCTTCCCCGTCTCAGAGCCATCCCCGCTCATCCTTGTGTTTATCCCTATGGGTTTTATGCTAATTACAATGCCCGACCTAGCAATTCCATTCCGGTCCATGACAATCTCAAAAACCGTCTGTCTGTCTGGTATTGTACCTCGCTTGCGCGCCTCTCCCTTCTGGTACATAGGCACTACCGTGAACAATGCAAACCACCCTCCTGGTATCATGCGATGCAACCCCCTGCAACAATGCTAGAAACAAGTAAAGACCAAAAAGCAACAAGCCCAAGCCCAAGCCCAATTCCCGCCCTCCGTCTACACTCATAATTCCATATGGCTCTGGTAAGCTCCATATTGGTCCTCCATCGCCCTGTACAGCGGATCCGTAGACGGGCGATACGTCCCATGACATCCCATCACGGCGCCATGATAGCTCGAATACTCATCCTTTGGCTCCATCATCGCATCATCCAGCCCCCTCTTCACCGAGTCCTCGTACTCCGTGCGCGCTAGGTCCTCATACCCGGACGCCATGTACGGCTCTGACTCACACGAGCTCATCGCAACCCACCGCCCATCGCCAGTCTGCACGGGCGTCAGCGGCGTGCCGTCAAGGCTCATCGTCACCTCGGTGTGGTGCTGTTCATGTTCTCGCTGCAATTGCGCCTGGAGCGCCTCCTCCTTCTCCGCCATCTGGCGCTCGTACCGGAAGCGGGCGAGGAGTTCCTCCTGCTCGAGGGACGTGGTGGTCAGAGCCAGGTTTGCGGTGTCGGGGGTGCTGGTGTAGGAGTTGGTAGGCGGACAGATGCGCCAGAGCTCGATGAGGCGGGGTTTCTGGGCGTCTTCGGCGGTTTTGAAGAGCTCGAGTTGCGAGGCAGAGAGGGCGGTGGGGTCAATGCCGTGGTCGAAGAGGATGTGCTCGGCGGAGGGGAAGCCTTGCGAGGGCTCGGAGGAACGGCGTTGGAGCTCGGGGGTTGGTTGGGGTTGCGGTTGGGGCTGGTGGTTGATGTGGGCAGAGTGGGTGTAGTGTTGAGAGCAAGAGTATGTGATCTTAGGTTGCTGTTGCGGGGCCGGTGTCGGCTCGACTGGCTGCGGCTGGAATGTCATGTTGCGGGAGAAGAGGAGAGCGAGCTCATCCGGGGATTGCATGACGGTGGCCATAGTCAAGTCTGTTCTTGGCAGTTACTGGGAAGATAGAGGCTTTGGTGATGGTATCTTGGAGGATGATTCCGTTGTTGATGTCAACAATCCAGACAAAAATGTAGCCTCGCTTGATGAATGGTTGAGTTGTAAGGTGGGAATTGGCGCAAAAGCTGTAGAATGAGCAGCCAAATATTGGTGCCTACAGCGGCGAGAGGCTTGGGACGATGGGTATGCTCGGGTTAACAACAAAGCTGTGGATTTTACTACGTAGCTAAGATAAAGGCCCAACAAGTACGTAACTAGCCAGAGCAATCCGTCACAAAGCGTATGAAGCGAAACTCGGCTCACAAAGAAGTGACTCGATAAGAACTAAATAAATCTTTCCTTCATCGGCTCCCTTATGTACAAACAACACCCCGCTGACCAGTGACTCAAACTAAACAACAAGCGGTGGCACAGCCGTCAACCGTCAACAGTCAACGGTTCGTTAGCACCAGCATCTGCTGGCGCCGTACTACTGACGGCTCCGGGAGCTTGTTACCTAGTCCCCGGAAAGAGCAGGCCAGCAAGATGAAAATGTTGCCTGAACATCAGGGGTCAACCACGGCCTGGGCAGCAGCGCATGTGGCCCATTGTTTAGGTCGTTCGTCCCGTGGACTGAGCACAGGCAAGTGCACGCGTGCGTAGATAGGCTAGCACTTGAGCCGGTTGTGAATTAACGGGACAGATAAAGAAAGAACGATGCGCACAAAGCGATCAACGACGAGTCAAAATCTCGAGTTTCTTTACAGTTGACACAAACTACCACAGCAAAAGACGCTCGCCGCCCACGACTGGTAAACCGCCAATTGCCGCGTTCCCAAAAATTGAACGTCTGGCCAGCAAGACAAGATGACGTGGTGTCATTTCATGGCGGGGGGAAGAACCGAAACGCGCTACCCATGCCCATCCCGACGATCGGCGGATGGAGGGGCAATGGTTCAAGATGTTAGGCAGCGCAAGGGCAGGTGCAGGCGCCGCTCAGGCACCCACCTGGCTGCCTGGGTGGGGCTGTCACCGCAGACCTGGACCCCCTGGCGAGAAAAGACGCGGCCCCCTGCAGTGGGGCCACGACGGCATGCATGCAGGGAATGGAATGTTGCGGCCTAAGATGGCGAGTGGATGCGAAAAACGTCTGTGTTTCGGGTTTTGGCGAACTTGACAACTTATCTCGGTTACTCAGATCATGCTATGCCATCTATTGACTTGCGCCTGAACTGGACAGCAACAAACGTGAAACCATAACTCGAGACACCCATGGGAGAAAAAAATATCTTTTCAAACAGGTTGGTCTGACAGAATCTTTTTTAATTCTCGGTTTGTGGCTCGAAGTGGTTGGCAGGTTGCCCGTTCTCAAGATGGCTGATTATGGATCTGCAACGGGACAAAAAGGGCTATCGAATAGTTCCATTCAGGGCAACGAGATGTCGCAGTTTCTCCTTTCATCATCTCCGCAAAAGCGATATGAACGCCGTGTAAATAAGGTTTATCTCTTCACGCCAACATATGCCTGACCATAAAGCCTGCTCATAGACATGACCTTTACGTCTTTCCAAACGTATGGCCAGCTCGATTGTGGGGTTTGTTTGCACTTCCTTTTCCTCGCCTGGGGTGGACTTCTCCTATCTAAGTGCGTGCAGCAAGTACAGAAGGCCGCCCCCCTTGATGAAGTCGGGGAAGCCCTCGTGGCGCCACACTAACTGTGCGCTCTTTACGTCGATACTGAGCCGCGGAAGGGTACTGTACGAATGGCGGTCGCAGAGCACCATGATTGTCGACTCCGAGCAGGCGGAGTCATTCGATCATCAATCACTAGGCTTGGTCAGACTGGTCAAACCAATGCAGAAGGGAAAGCGGGGCGCGAAGTAGACGGGCTGTATCGACCCTTTCGCGAGGGGGTCGCACCAGCTTTTGGTCAATGCTTCGAGATGCGTCAATCGATGAGGAACAGTGTGCTGCCCAAACAGTCGCCCCGAATCGACGCCATCTTCGTCTTCAACGACCCGCGCAACTGAGCCCTCCACACGCGGCTCGTTATTGACCTGCTCCTCTCTTTACGCGGCGTGTGAGGTGCGTACGCAGCGCGCAACGAACACGCGGCAGTTCCGGGCGGCGACTAGTAGGGTGAAGGTCAACCGTCGCTCTACTTCTCAAACCCGTAACTTCTCTGGAGCGCCGCCTACCACCTCCCCCGCCTCCATCAAAGCGCTTTCTAGGCGGCGCTGGTCGGAACCCGACGCTGGATCACTGCCTGCCGTGCCGAAATGAGACACCTTTAATCGGAAGACGTGCCCGCTGGCTTGAGCACACGGAGGGTGTTCTGGCGAGGCATCCGGCTGCGATGTTTCGTCATGAGAAGGAGGCTAGGAGAGGATTTGAGTCCTCGAAACGTCTTCATATAGTCAATCATCTTGGCTTTGTCCTTCTTGTTTTCTAACAATATTCTTGTCAGACGCTCCATGAGGGGTTTTCACTATCTTTCATCGTCCAGATATGCCCCCAACACGTAAACGATGAGGATTTGCTCGGTCAATGGTTCTCCATCTTGAATTTAAGCTGAGCGATGTCCTGTTGGGCTCCATCAAATAGGGCAATAATTTCTGAATCCCAGGGGGCATTGAGTGGCTCTCCGCTCTGAGCAAGACTGGCTGCTTTTCTGAAGAGATGGACCAGATAATATTGTGCACAAAACCGTAGCGAATGACGTAGGTGGAGGCGTCGAACGGGCACCGTGGGGGTATAAGAAAACGGGCATGTGGGAGAACAGGCCAGCGGATATTCGACTACTAGCGAAGAGGTGGCGATAGGAATTCCGGTCAACTAGCAAACATCAGGTTTTGTGGGGATTTTCCACGCTTCAATGGCCTCAGGATTATTTAATACTTTTGGGAACGAGGTGGCCTCGCTAGACGTGATCACACGCCTAGCGCGTCTTTCTAGAAATGTCAGAGGGTTTGAGAAAGGTAGATGATAGCTTATCAGTCAACTCAGTAAAACTAAGTTCAACGAAGCGCTTCATAGCATGTTTAGAAGAATTTGGTATTCTTTGTTTAATCATCGGGAATAGAAGTTGTCGGGCATAGACCCCCACCAAGTGGCACCCCAAAATGGAAGACTATCCTACACGTTCGAAGTACAAAATCAACAAGACCCTCTCTCACTCAGAATGCGGCCTCTTACGAAAGGCTGAATCTTTACCTCGGAAGGCTTTCGAGGCTATCCACCGAAGATACCTCGAGTGTCAACTGATGCCTGTATCCCTAGGATTCTGGGCATCCAGTATTTCTCGCTGTTGATAAGAGTTCAATCGTCGAAATATTCCAGTTGTCCGTTGTTGTTCGAGATATGTTCGCCTTTTGTGCACGTCAGTCTATGTCCTGTACCATAATAGGGAGTGATCGACTTACCCAAGTCCAATGAACTATCAGCATGCAGCAACTCGGGCTTGGAGCATGTGATAAATATTTGGCCCTCGGACCCATCAAGCCAGCAACTGTATCCATGATTGTAGACATCTTCTATGCCACCGCCGCTTCTGTTGGTTGCTGATTAGCAAATTTCCCAAACCCCTTTCCAACTCCAAAATTTCCGGATGATAACGTACGAGCTCCAACTTATTTCGCCTGTCAAGGAGCCGCGTTTGATAACGTCGTTCAAGTTGTAGGACGTGCTAACGCCAGTGACGCCATCATCTTTTTTGCAGATTGCGCTGAGGGTTGAGCCGTCTAGAGCGACATCAGTACAAGATACCTCGAAGTTGCCATCACTAGCGTGAGCTAGTACGTTAAGGGTGGCAGCGGCCAGTATGATCTTTTTAAGTAGGTGATACATGGTGTTCGCAGACGAAGGGTTGAACGATGGTACGATCAATGACTTTAATGATCGAAGTAGAATAGCTGTAGAGATGTTCGGAGAAGAGTCATTGAGTGCAAACGATGGGGGGGCGGGTGGCTTCTTATTAACGATTGAGACATGCTTGAAGTCGCCTAGTATACACACTTTATTAGAAGAGATATTGGGGACTGTGCCGACGCATTCTCCGGGCGGAGAGCCAACCCCTGCGGCTTTGGGTGCGTGCTCTGTGATAGCCGGCAAAACAATCCTTTCGAACAGGATTATTTGCCCGAAACAATTGCTACGATTCATACAGACAATCCCGGGAACCGTTGAAATTCACAAACTGTGGTAGCTTCGAGACAAAATCCGAGGTCCGCCAAATGCAAATCCGCCTACTCGAAGCCTTATCACCCCCTCCCCTGCCATTTGCTCACACTTGTAAGACTCGAGCGAGACTGACACTCAACAACCCATACAAAATTAAGAATACACCTACGCCCTAGGTTATCGATATATCATCCTGTACACAATTACTAGGTGGCTTGACTTTTTAGCGATCCGCATGTGTAACGTTAGACAGGCGGACTCCTAAAATGTCAAGCCGCCTAGTAAGTGGATAACGAAAATAAGACATCTCAATGAAAGATAGCCGTCGTAACCAGGAGAAAACGCAGCAATGCAACACCAAAACTGCTGTAGCTATAGTCTTCTTGGGCAATCAGTTCCTGCTGGCTCCAATGGCAGATGCAGTATGGGAGAGCGTTGTGATGAAAACTTATTTTCGTTATACTCGGCAGGTTTAAAGTCGACTCCCTGGCCTTAGCCCCCCACCCCCGGTCCCCCGGGAAAGGCCAGGAAGTCGATTTTAAACCTGTCAAGTACCCGACGATTTCAGCGAGCAAAGCGCAATTCAAGATTTGCATACATCCACGGCTCTGCTATCAGCTTGAGTGTGATAGACATTGTACGAACCCATTTGTATAGATCCAAAACACCGCTGAATACATTATTAAATATCAGCTTACACATAGTCTCATACGGGGACAAGCGTCCTGGTCGCGTTGCATTCTCCATAGAATTCCGGGCTTGGCTCATGACAGGGCCTCGACATCAAATGTTGATTAATCTCTCTGGTCAGCCTTGCCGCCTCCGTTATTTCCCTCGGATCCTGCCAAACGCAAGTCAGCTCATGGTTAGGACAGCGCATCCGGTAATGGTGCGCCCCAGTAATGACATGGGGTTTTGCACCGAAATAGCTTCTTTTCATGAGGCCATCGGCAACTTTGCATAAATATTAAAAGATTTAAGATGAAATCCGCTTGTGGATTTTTAAGCCGTGCTTGTGATTTCACAATTCGCACAATCTCAAAAACATAGTAGATGTTTTTGTTGAGTATTGACGGTTGTCATTTTGGGTGGTGGTTTTAGTGCTACTGGTGGCCTTTATTTTTAGTGAATGGGTCGGCGTACAGCCACGCCAATTCTACAGCAACTGGAATTTGCCCATGCCGATGGCCCGGGGGGAAACTAGGGGTGTGCCTTACGCATGGATATGTATTAGCAGGAGGACATCACAGTGGTTGGAAGCGCGGAGCAAACCTTAAGTCAAGTTGATAATGCACGAGAAAAGGCGAGCTGCTGGGAAACGATGATTCCTTCCGAATACATTTGGACTGTGAAAGCAAGCGTTTCTTTGGATGAGGATAATGAGCATTAGCCATGTGCACTTATAAGACCTCTTGTGAGAAGCGACTCCATGTATGGCCCACCCCTTTCTCTCTTTGGTCTTGTTGCTGTCTTTGCCCCTCTCTGTCTTTCTGTGCTTTCTTGGGGGGCAATACTCTTCTGATTTTCATGATTCTAGACAGTTGATATTGGTCTGCCTTTTGCTCTATCCATTGGGCGGAGAAAAATCAAAGTAGGAGTGGTCACTGTATTTTGATGGTGGTCCCAGGCCACCATCAAAATATAGTGATCACTCCTACTTTGATCTTTTTTCCCCACCTGCCCACTTGGCTGGCTGCGGCTTTGATGTCTGATTGCCAGCCAGTGGGACTGTCCCACAGGTTCAGAAGAAAAAAATACGCTTTCCTAATTGGTTGGCCAGAGAAGTATCTATTTCATTTATAAACCTGCCTGCCTGTCTGGCAGTCTGGCTTTACAGAGTACTTCCGTTCTCCCAAAAGTTGGATGCATCGATAGCCCAGAGAGTTATGTAGAATCTCATTGCAGTGGGTCTTTTGGCTTTGTCCAGAAATGCAAGTTATTCAAGTGCACAGTCAAGAAAAGTTGTCAGAAGTGGTTGGACCGCACTATTTCTCCACATTTTAATTTTATACACAGTACAGCAAAGAAAGATCACCAGTACTGAAACGTTTTGCGTGGGGCGGCAAGATTGTGGATTAAACCTATACTGTGGTGGGAGGGCAAAATATTACACCCGCATACGGTATTCCGTGGGGGAGGGGTTGTAGGGGTCCGGCAGCCCCGCAGGGACAAACAGATCTCTTTTTTTTTTGCCTACGAGTCTTGGAGCCTACCACAGTACAAGCCTACGAGGCAGGCAAGCGGCATACGCAAGCGATGAGGGAGAAAGAGAATAGGAATAGCTTCTAACTTCTCAATGGAGTAATTACCAAAGCCTTCAACTACTGTGGTGTCGTGATGCTTGCCTCGTAGACTAGTAGGCTCGTAGGCTCAAAGAAAAAAATATCTTTTTGTAGTGCGGGGCAGTCAGACCCGCATGGACCCGCATAGAGTACTGTATGCGGGTGTAATATTTTGCCCTCCCACCACAGTATGATAAGCGTAGAACGGTCCCTCCATCCTAGCTCTTTTCGGCCGAGTTTTACCACTTTTTCAACTTTGCACCTGTGTAGCTAGCACCACTGGATAGATATCAAAGATTTGTTGCAACAGTCTGGAGACCTGCTTTCTGGCTATCGATGCATCTACTTTTCGTTTCCGAAAGTGAAGATTTGAGGGAGGAGATAGATTTTGCGTAAAGTGTGTGCAGGCCGGGTGAGATGGATCACGAGATGTATCTTTGAGAATTTCACCATTTTCCACCACTTCTTCCCACTTTGCACTTGAATAACTTGGAGCTCCGGGCAGATATGATGAATCCGTTGGGCCTAATTGAAGATAACTCTTCTGGCTACAGGTGTCTCTACTTTTCAATTCAAAAGACTGGGTTCTGATGGGGGAGATAGATTTCTGCCAAGGGATTGCAAACCAGGATGCTCAATTGTTTGCAAGTTTCCAATACTCAGGGGATCAGGTTTCTGACCGCCTGCCCGGGACAGGACACTGCAGTCCAGTATCATGACCATTGTGACTACTCTTTTTACTTGAATCACTTGAAATAATTTGCAATGCTAGGCGCAAACTAAGAATTTACTTGGGCAGGGTTGTAGAAGATTTTCTGCAAAATGACTACAGACTGGGGGCACGTCAGCAGTCCCCTTCCGAAGGTGGCATCAGTGCAATCGCTCTACACAGGAAATACTCGAAGCGAAGCGAGGTGGACCCCGGGACTACTTCGTATCTGTATAATAAATGACCACTGTTTCCTGGCCCGTGCCAAGCGACGATAAAGGTTCCCAGTCGCCACGCCCCACTTCCTGGTAGCGGGCAGTGTGACAATGTAATCATTCAATCAGTATGTGATCTAATCCATTGTCATGTCACTAAGAGAATCATGATGCGGCCGAGCTTGGACGTCCCCTCATCGATTTGTCCATCATTCTACACAGACAAGACAAGAAGACTTGAGAAGTCCTCACTGTAGATATTCGTATTGTCCACGACCAGCTCCAAACTCTCACGACTTGTTGGGTAGAAACCCATTTCTAGGCGATTCCCATCAGGACTGAGGCAAGAACAGTGAGCAGGTGTCGGGGGAGTAAATACTAATACCAAGATCGCAGTCTGTCTAAATTCCTATGAAGTCATCCTTTGTTGAATTGAGGAATCCATCCCGGTAGGATCCGGAGGTGGTATCAAGCAACAGTGCCGACGCCGGCACGGCCGACGGCGATGGAGTTCTTGTACGGTATTGGGCCCACCCAGTGTAAATCAGGGCCACTTACTCGCCTTTCTGAACGTAGATCAAGACAGATGATACAATTCATTTTTAGCTTCTACCCAGTTCTAGCATCTTTTCAGTGGCATCTATATTTGCCCTCACATCAAAAACCGAGATATCTAGTTTCATGTATGACATGAGATATAGTCCGGGCAACCCGATCTTCATCGAAGGAAAGTAGTTTGAACTGGATTTCTTCAAGGGCTGGCTCAATTTGGGTTCGGGCGGTTACGGTGACCAATTCTACGAGGCCACTTCTACCTTTTCGCTTCCGGAGAATTGTTGAATGGAGGAATACCCGGGGCTTACCCGGTTGTATGGAACGAGAAAGGATTACCTGGGACTCGGCCCACCGATCGCGGCTTTTTGGAGCCTGCAGAGTGTTGGGACCAGGATCCAAAGGGACCATTTGGAAGGCGTTGGGCTTGCGGGAGAGTCTTTTTCTCGGTTGAACCCGGTTCAGTATTCTGGTGTAGGCGGTTATCTTCCCCTGGTTGGTGACTCGGGTACGACTCCTGACCAATCGGTTCTGGCGATAAACGCATAGGGCCCGGTCCCGTTAACCAGTGCAGCGTGTTCACACTGGGGAGTGCCGATACCGGTAGTATCTTGGGCAAAATCCTGTAGCCTCGCTTTGATTGATCCG
>JAOYMO020036536.1:0-12653 GCA_025802455.2 Iodosphaeria phyllophila | reverse complement strand
CTGTTCAAGTCGGAAGATTACGCCCGCGCCGGGATCCCGATGATGCCGGTCGTCTCTGGCGAGGCGGAAACCCGCAAGCAGATCCTGATCTATTCGATCATCCTGGCGCCGATCGGCGTGCTGCCGGCGATCCTCGGCTTCGCCTCCCCCCGGTGGTCATCACCAATATCAATTATCCCAGCAATTGACATCGAGAACAGTACATGACATCGTAATTGAGAACAACATAATTTTTTAACATACTAACATTACAACTGAGAAGTAAAGAAGAACTTGAGTATCAGTATGAGGCCGGGACAGGCCGAAGCCGCCTATAAGCAAGAAATCCTTGCCCAGACTATTACTTTGCCCTCGCATGGATTGCTTACAGTATGCCGTCTGGACTCGAAAATGAAGGGCCAATGCGTACCTTCAATCGCCGCGTCTCGTAGATCTTGCAATAGGCGAGTTCCAGACGCAACATATGGTTCTCGTAGGTGATTCATGGTTGGATGAATGATTCTATTTGTCTACGGAATAACGAGGTGGTTTACTACTGTTTTGTTTCATCCCCCAGTCACGCCAGCTCAACATATACCGACGGTGTTGAATCTGTCGACTTTGAACTTGATTCTGATCCAGATGATTTGACTTGGAATGCGCAATCAATGCATATTCCTCGCTCTTTTATTCCGGCCACTCCAATCAAAATCTGCCATCTGTTATTACGAACAATAAAATGTAGGTCTACTTGAACACGAGCTAAGTCTAAAAACATGTGTTGACTAAAGACACTGAGCTACGGAGTAGATATGAGAGAAAATGAAAACGGAACGAATATCGGCGCTGCCCGAGATATCACTTAGTCCCTATATTGCGCCACACTTGGCTGACCCTCGGTTAGAGGTTATCGTAGCTCGTAAATGAATCTCGCTTTTGACCCGTCTCTGTCTTGGTAAGGGTTCCTTGACGGTATACCTGTCATGTAACTAGCGTGCCGTCAAGAGATGAGGGGAGTAAGAATAGATCTGCTTAATTAAGACCTGGCGGGCAAAGAGATGTACAAGCTTACAATTTAGCAGGAAGCGTTACAAATCAAGCGGAAGAACACAGTGCACACACTTTCTGCCACAGAGATCTCGACAACCAGCGGGTTGATATTCAACCCAAATTTAAGGACAGTTCAACTAACATGCAATTTTTCAAGAAAGGATGCATTGATGCGTGACTAACGATGATTAAAGTGCGAGGTCACAATGTGGCAGCAGTTCTAACATTAGGAACAAATCTGCGAAGTAGCTTGTCACTTGATTTCATGTTCACGCGCCTTCTCCTTTGCGAGATCTTGAGCCGAAGTGACCTGTTTGATTAATCACGATTATTATTGGAACAATTGCGGTTTTCGGGGTACGTTTCTTGTAATTTGGAGGGTGTAGGGAATAGGGGATGGGACACAGAGTAAGAACGCAAGCATTTCAACTGCCACATCACCTATCTGTATTGATGATGCCTCCCTCCCCGGACGGACTTCGTGCTGATTTCATCGTACGTTTCTAGCTATTTGCCGCCATTTCAAGTATCATTGTTAACGTGCTTTGCTGGGGAGCCTTATTAGAATGACCCGAATTTCCATTGAGCGTACTCGCTTAGCTGCTTGAATTCAGCGCCGAGCAAATGTCTTTATTAGGGGTTCGGGATAGTAGTCTTGAGTCCATCTCGCTTCACTTCAATCGATCCATAAGGTTGCAGTCAAAATGCCAAGCACTTCACAGCACCATCCACCTTACTTCGCCTCAACGTATCCATAGAGGTGCACTGTTCACTTTAGTGAATGTGGAATTTCTACTTGGAAACATGACTTTTCGTTATGATAATTGGATTCATAATAGCCCAGAGAGACATCTCCAGTCTGATGCAAGCGTGTGTTTTCGTACTTGAATAGGTTGTATCACTGGGCAATTCTTTTTTAGAAGTAAATAAAGAAAAAAGAAAAGAAAAAAAAATCGAATTGCGGGGAGACAATGGGACCCTACTGGGCGCTATTTTATGAGTTCAACGTTGAGGAAATCGGGAGTCCAGTGCAAGTTCGTCAAGAGCCTCGTGGTTTTAAACACTACAAGTAACATGGTTCATGTCTGGTCAGAAATCTAGGGTTGCGAGTTGGATGTTGACACTGCCGATACCGGTATGTCGTCCATCGGACTTTCGGAACATAGTCTAGTTTGTATGTTCGCAGGTCATCCCAATAATTACATTCTAGGGGCTCACGAAGTCATTTTAGAAGTGCCGGGGTGCGATTGCTCTTAATGGGTCGATATAGAATAGAGAATATACAAGGGAAATCACAGCAATTTAAGAAAATCGAGTCAAGGAATGCGCCTTCGACACTTATTGAATCAGCTAGACACGCGGTTTTGAGTCGAGGGGTTTCATTAAATTCGATTCCCTTTCATCGTTACTTACGATTTCCCTCAAGTCTTAAATCTCTCTTCTGAGGTCAATGCTCTGAGGGTTTTATGGGTACGTGCGGTGGCACTTGCATCTAGCCCATCCCCACCGAATCTCGGCTTCGGCCATACAGTACAAAATTACCTCTTGAAGTGATCATTTTAGTGTCAAGATTGATTTTGCACGATCATACAACGTGTCAAGAGTCACTGATGTATTATCCGAACCAGCAAAAGAACTCGACAACTTAGTCAAGAGATAGGTGTTAGGATGTCAAATCTCCACGCTTAACTAAGGACACACCGGTATCATTGTTTTGTTGGGTAAATGTACTGTGCACGGTAATCCGGTCACAGCTCAAGTAACGTACTGTACCCCCACACTAGACTATCGTAGCCTTGGAAATCCAATATCTTCTTTCATAACGCTCCTATCTGAGCGCTGATAGGCAAATTTTATCTCAGAAGGCTTTTAGTCCTGTGCTTCTGGTTCTGCTTTGCGACCACAGCACTGTACTCAAATACTGTTGCTTGCATCACGTGTTCCGTGTTGTCTACCAATAGGTCTTCCTAAGCTTCCTTGCAGAATAGACGTTGCTCTACTTCACACCGTAACGTACATTCGCCCACTTAACTCCCTATGCTTTTACGGTCGTCATCGAGCCACAACAGCTTCCGTCCCCCTTTTCCAACCTCCCCGTCGGAGTCGGGCCCGATCCACATGTGGTAGTGGTTTCAACCCCCTTGTACTGATTCTTTACCCCCATTTCAGCTGGATACCCAACCCCGTGGAACCCAGTTCAGCGTCTTCTCTGACTTTCTCCTAGAGGCCACAGAGAATATCTAGCCGCGCGTCACTAGGTGCTCTGACAAGGAAGAATACACGTCTCATACATGCCAATTTTTGCAGCAGAATGCAGTTACTGTACCTTCAGCTTTACGGAGTAGCTTCTCGCAGTTGTCTGCCCACAAATAGGAACATCCATAGCCCATACTAGCAGGCTGTTTGTAGTTAACAAAAGTACTGATTGCACTCCTATCCAATCTGGTTCATTTCGTTGACCATAGAGTAAATATCGACACTAGTGTGCGAGATAGACTCAGCCGATCAACCCGTCTGCCGAACCGACCGGGATGAAACGTCGTTAGCTGCCGCTATTTTAGCGTGAAACTTGGCGATTCTTGTGCTTCCAATCATACCACAAGGGCCGCTCACAGCCGCTTCGGAAAGGTCTTACCAGTGCTCTGCGTGTCTTTCGCCGCAGGTCACAATTCAGGGTTTCGAAAAGACAACATAGGTAATTGTCACAACCGAACCTACCGGTAATGACATTTGGCTTCTGTCATATTCAGAGTACCTGGATCACTTCCAATCCAAGTGATATTATCATTCAGACGATGCTATTGGCAATTGGGGCTCAAACCCCGTTGCTATAGGCAGCGCTATGATATCTTAGCTTGGGTTAACGGTTTGGACTGGCTTTGGATTTCCGTCATATCTTCCACGGTGATTTTTGAGTTTTGCATCTCGACTTAATCATGGTCTGACCGCGTCAACTCAACTGCTCGCCTGAGCAGCAGGTTCGAATAATGCCATGCTCATACACGTGAATATGCGGTGCAAAGCTTGAAATAGCTTGTGTTTTTTTTTTTGTGATCGTACAATAACATGTACCTAACGAAGATGTCCAACTAGATTACCTTCCAATACTGTACTAGTACAAGGACGGCTGGCGGGTTCAATGCGTTGGCGCTTCAACTCTGACTCGATACCTCTTTTGGCATAAGACTTGCATATGCCAATCCTTTATCGTTCATTGTGGTATCAATCAGGAGCTGGCAAAAGCATTGGGACGATGTGCCATGAGAGAAATCCCCGAAGGATTCTCCACAGCGCTTGGAAGGATTGACGTATATAAGACGGCCTCCTCTCTGGAGTTATTGTTGTTGGTCTCTTTGGTCATCACGCTTCAACACGTTCATTTTTGTTGTTACAGCACATCACATTCCTTCACAGGCACGAGTTGAACTCACGCCTAGTACAACACACAGTTCGAAGCAACACAACGCACCTAGCGACACTGAACAAAATTCCCACAGCAGACTTGCAATCCTCAAGAAGATCCAACTCATCCATTTAAGCCCCGGCTTTTCACCTACACCCAATAGCACTCAACCTTTAAACACAATCCGCCAACATGAGGTTCACTTCAGCCTTTGTCGCCGCTGCCCTCGCGGTCACTGCCTCGGCACTTCCCGTCCGTCCTGTGTCATCGCCCAGCACACCACCAGTTTCACCAGCTACCGGCAACCTTGCTGGAGATTTGTCAGTGTCCAATCCCACGAACGCGATGTTTATCAGGGAAACAGCCTAAGTTGAGGGTCGCTAACAACTGGATGACGAGACAGAACATTTTATGATATCGCTGCCGGACCAACTGCCTGTGGCGGTTCCTACACCAGCGCTGACACTGTGGTCGCTTTGTCGTGGCCTGACTTCGGTGAATCAGCAAACCCTAACGAATCTCCGTCTTGCGGTCGGAGCGTCAAGATCCAGAGTCCCGGCAAAGAGCCCATAATCGCTAAAGTGGTTGACAAATGGTATGAAAAATTTCTCCTCTTGCGAGCATGTCATCAAACATGAGAAATAATCTGACAATATATAACAGTGCTGGTTGCCAAGCTGGAAGTCTTGATACCACAGAGAGTGTCTTTCAGCACTTTGCCCCGCTGACCACTGGGCGAATGCAAATGACTTGGTCCTGGGTCGAATAGTCAGGTACCGTCCGAAGCGCATTCTGGCGTCTTGGTTGACATCTATGTGACGATGAGTGAAAGCAGGCGAACGATAGAACAGGACTTAGTACCCATTGTTTGAGACATGGGTTCTTGCCTATTGGATCGTCCTACTTCCCGTAATGATCAAACGTCACGAGTATCGTATGGTGTTGCACACGGTCATACTTGCTTCTTGTATATAGAGTTATTATTGATCATACTTATTGGATAGAAATGAATATAGTTTTACATCCTGCAAACTTGAGTACACGTCGTTGAAGTCCGTGCCTGAACTAAAGAAAGAGGCTTTGAATCTGCCTGGCTGGTCGTTCCGAGCGCAATAGTTCATGTACTAGGTCTGAATCAGGAAAATGTTCAAGATGATCTGGTTGGAAATCGTAGCTATGCTCCCTTATGATATGATCGACGGAATTCCCACACCAGCAAGAATGGCGAAAGTTTTCCACGTGAAAGCGAAATTCCTGAGGAAAGTTCTTCCAAAGTCCAAATGGGTTCTTTAATTGTACAACGCACTCGGACTACAGACCTTAGGAGCATCTAGACGAGGGGGAGGCAGAAGGAACTGAGAATTCGCAGCATGGATATGCACCAGAATACGAAGTACAAGAAGCCTTAATTGGTACTGTACGTGACTGAGCGGCAGATTTGAGTAGTTCAAACTTACCCCTCCCAACTCTTATTCCATCAGCAGGACCATTATCATATTTAACCTTGATGTATCATCTCGCGGGTGTTGGGTGGTGAGTTTGGCGAAAGGTACCGTAAAGTTGCTGGCGACTCGTTTCCCTACTTCAATAATGTTCCGCAAGCCCCTTAGTACTTCACCCACAAGAGCATGACGCTATTTGCTAGGTTTTTCAAATCTAGGCGTAGCTGATCGTTGTTGCAACAAGTGTAAAGACTCACACATGACCAACGCCTCTGATGTGTGGCTTGAGATCTACTTGTCTTATTCAGCACTCTCCTTGGACCCGAATGACATTGACTCTCCAGAAGTACTACTTAGTTAAATACCTGAAGTCTTCCATTGATTCACATCGCTGTCCCCTGTCTCTTGTTACGCCCTGACGAGTCTGTGGAAGCAGGGCACCACAACCTTGTCCTCCCAACTTCCACTGATGAATGAATCTCGTTCTCCTCTAAGTCGTTTCTTACCAGGCACCGATAAGAGTTACCGCATTGTCTTTCATTCAAGCAATCTCGAATGACTCGCGGTTTCGGATGGGAGCCTCGATGTTTTCATCAAAACCATCACGAATTCCTCGCTGGTCGCAGCTTAATGCGTTGAAAGTTGGAAGGCATTTCCAAAGACTAAATAGAAGTAGCCAAAACCGGAAACCAATCAGGTGATCCCTAGGTTCAGTGAACAGAGCATTTGGCTATCCTCATGTTTTCGATAACCGGAGGCATGCTTGTCCGCTTGATGAATGGATAAATGTATACACAATCGAGTAGAGCAGTCCGTGAGCTTTTGCTGGTCGTGATCGAACCCTACTACAATCGGTAGGCGCATCTTGAATCCTGGCGGATGATGGTTTATTTCCTTGGTCGGGATAAAGCGTCAGTCCCAAATGTACGTAGTACAGTACGGTAGTCGCAGGGCTAATCTTTACCCCCTTGCTCCGTGCTTGGGTGGCCTCCCGTTCTCAGCGCTATCCCAAATCCAGCACAAAATCTCCGCTTATGGCTTCGCAACCTTGCAAGCGTCCTTTTGGGGGGTAATATTTTTCCTGGTATGTACACCGTGGTGACCATACCGGTATCACAGTACGAAGCAGATTCAATCGAATTGGTGGATACTCAATTCACTATCCATAACAGCCATTCTGACTAATTATCCATACTCAACGGTTTGTCGCGACGAGGCCCTCAATACCGTATGACGCAACGCTGCTGGAGAGTAGCGGTGCCTATCTACCACTATCTAAAATGCACACGCTCGCGCATTTTCCACGCTTGTTGGGACGATGGAAAACAGGTAACTAATACACATTCTATCTAGAAACCTTGTGGTAGGTTGCAGCCTCTGGTAGCCCGGCTACTGTACCTGTCAGCGGCAGATCGGTCCACGACTTCTTCTTTTCGACGACGCTACCTTTTCAGTGAGATTTCATTGTTTGTGGGTCAGTTAGATGGTTGCTACCGTAAGTATCAGGGGAGCGAGCCAGCTACAGTGTAAAAGTTGCATTTTTGTGCTGTAAGTCCGCTGTGCGACTTGGTTGCATTTGATATGAGGCTCCCTATTTGAGAGTTGAGAGGTTTGACCGGGGCCTGTACCTTACTGTGCTTTACCCCAAAGTTCCAGGATGGAACGAGTTGTGCTGGTACTAAAATTTATTGGTTGTAACGTAATGCTCGTCTTGCATATCAATATGACAGTACCTGGAATTGACCTCTGGGCAATTTGAGATGTAGATGAAAGAGGAAGAGGAGATATTGGTAGTCAAGATCGATCTCCGGCCATCACTGTCAGTTCCCTCTACAACGTGTGTGTTTCCGCATTGTAGACTACCTGTCGTTGGTAAGAATGATCATATCAGGGGTTTAGATTTTGACTTCTACAGTGGCAAGCTGAGTTGTAGAAAGATACCCCTATAGCCCCATGAACTCATCCAGAGGATCGTACATATCCTGGAACTGGGAGCGGACCCGAAAACGCAGTCATACCTGGGCAGAGCCTGCAGACAGAGTGGCCCTCTTGAGCTCTCAAGGCGCCATATCTAGTAGGTATATAAAGAGTATCAGTTCCGCCGCTGTCATAGACTATCGTTTGAACCAGCGTGCCTCACCTTCATTTTCTTTATCGGAACATCCGCATGACATTCATTCAAATCAAACGAAAGCAACACTCGACTTATTTTCAATATACGCACCTAAGCAACACTGAAATCTTTCGGGCCTCACTCAAAACAGACCTACACATTCCGAAGAAGTCACGCTGGACCGAAATCTTGTGGACATCTCACCCGACTAAATCATTCCACTGTGTCGATCGTATCCGAGAAAATGATGTTCAAGACTGCTTGTATAGCTACTGCCCTTGCAGTCACTTCCTCGGCTCTCCCGGCCGACGTGCAACCCGGTCAATTCACTGGAGATTTGTCAGTCTCTACTTTATACTATCCCAGACTCTGGGTAGCTTGCCGAGCATTAGTATTTGGACACAGACGGAGCGGCTAACACTAGTTGGTATCCTAGAACGTGGTACGAAATCGCCAATGGGAATCAAGTCACTTGCGGCGGCTATTACACTGGATCAGACGCTGTCGTCGCCATATCCGGGTCGGACTTCAAGCAGAAATTATGCGGCCAACAAATTCAAAGCAAGTGTCCTGGTTCAGGCAAGACTGTCACCGCTAAAATTGTTGACTCCTGGTGCGTACACATGCGATCAATCCTAAGTTAACCTCAATGCCACGAACAGACTCTGGCCACACGAAGATCTTCATATAGTCCATACTTGTCCGCATCTGTTGTCTTGCGTCATGAGGAGCAGTATTTTGTTGCAGTCGAGGGAACATCCCAGTCGTCTGTCATATTACAATTCATGAATGTATCAAAGCTGTTTGCTCTAATCAATTAGCCCCAATTGCAAACCCCACGATATTGATGCTACAACTAGCGTGTTTCAACATCGCGCTGAGTTAAGTAAAGGCCGGCTCAAGAAAACTGAACTGGATTTACCATTAATTGATGGGCAGAAGTGGTCAAGACCAAGGTTGTTATTACGATGAGACTGGAGCATGAGGTCTGTACGAGCGGGATTGGATAAAGACGGCGCCCCAGTTAACGAGAAGTTGGAGCTATCACTTCACTTGGAATGTTGGCTAGATAATGCCACGACATGGTTATTGATATATCCTAACTACACTACCGGCAGGAATACTGTCGTTTGGAAAGGCTTGAACGGTAACGGCACTATCTGGTATGATGATTTCTTAGTGAAGACATCGATCGAAGTTTTCGAAGCTACCATGCCCAAAACGGCCTAGCCGAGAGCTAGGAAACACGCCAATTGAAAGTCATTTGCGATCCATAAGTTACCAACGGCCACTTTAATCAACAATCTTAATTGTCACAACAGGAGTGGCGGTCCTAGCGGTACCGGTATGCACCTGTAAATTAGCGGAATTGAGGGATTCTGTTTCGGCCCATTCTCTTGGAAAGAAAATCGGAAAGACCTCCAGTGCGTGAAAGCTTGCTGAAAAAACGAGTGCTTGAAGAGACCGATGTGAATCGAACGAGGAACTGATACAAGCTAGCCTCGCAATTCTGGCTTCTCAACGGCCTAGTGAGCTGAGAACAAGCAACCGCCAAGCAGACAAGGTGTTTGATGATGGCAGACATCTGTTTTTTCGCTGCGGCTGTAAGATTTGGGCGATTTCTAGGGCGGAGAGGTGTTGATTATGCGGTACGGTAAGAGCTAAGCTGAAGAGAAGGGATATCAAGGAATAACTGACTTTATACTGATAATTGTTGATATTATCAAACGGCCTTCGGTATGAATTGATGGATGGTCTAGATGAAAAGAGATGGACAAGGGCAAGTATCTCTTGTGAGGCATGCATCTTGGGGGCCAAACCACAGGAGCCACAACCGCCACGGCGGGTATGCAGGAAAAAACATCTTACAGTTCATACTGTGTAGCGCACTATCGTGATCCCTTATCTCTTATCTCCTATCTATCAAGAGGGGCAACAGGAGGTAATGGTATTTACACAGTACATTGCAGCATTTTTTCAGTTCCATATCGATACCGTAGCGTCAGTGCTGGCCAGCTTTCTCGATTATCAATCAGATTTCTGGAGGGGCACAATTGTTGTCTATGAAGTGAGTATCTTTTCCGGCAATTACAGCCTTCTTTGATCAGCATATCGCCAATCCGCCAATCCGCCACTACGAATACGGATACTATCGAACAGAGGAAATAAAATTAATAAGAAGAATCAGGCGTGCTAATACTGGAAAATAATGCGAGATACGAGACGCAGAAGAGAACAGAACTTTATTTGCTATTTAGGACCGTAAAACAGACAAAAGTAAAAAAAGAGGAATTAGAAAGGAGAAGAAATAGTAGGGGAGCAACGACGACGAGATCGTAGCCCAATATGTCGAGGATGGATTTGGACATGGACGTGCCCGTGTCCATTGCATCGGTACAGGGACCAAGAACAACAGGAGGGGCGACAGCCACGATCTTTTGCTGTAACTGCGGGGCACCCATCGACGGCACGACGGCGACGAATGCGCTGTGCTTTGACTGTATCAAGACTACCATCGACATCTCGCAGGGGATTCAGCGCGAGGCAACATTGCTCTTCTGTCGCGACTGCGACCGATGGATGCTGCCGCCATCTAGTTGGGTCACGGCTCAACCGGAGTCTCGCGAGCTGCTAGCGCTGTGCCTCAAGCGGTTGCGCGGTCTTCAGAAAGTGCGCATTGTGGACGCCAACTTCATATGGACCGAGCCGCACTCGCGTCGGATCCGCATCAAACTGACGGTACAGGATGAAGTCTCGTCAGGTGTGCTGTTACAGCAGACCTTTGAGGTTATCTACGTCGTCAACTGGCAACAATGTCCCGACTGTGCCAAGTCTTATACGGCCAATGTCTGGCGCGCCTGTGTCCAAGTCAGACAGAAAGTGACGCATAAACGTACCTTTTTACATCTCGAACAGCTGGTCCTGAAACACAGCGCTCATCGCGACACGCTCAACATCAAAGAGGCCAAGGATGGGATTGATTTCTTCTTTTCGCAACGCAACCAGGCCGAAAAGTTTGTCGACTTCTTGAATTCGGTCGTCCCGGTCAGCGTCAAGAAAGCCCAGGAGCTCATTTCCCAGGACATTCATACCTCGGTCAAGAGCTATAAATTCACTTTCTCGGTGGAGTTGGTGCCGATTTGCAAGGACGACCTAGTCGCTCTTCCCATAAAGCTGGCCAAGCAAATGGGCAACATCTCACCCTTGGTCATTTGCTATCGGATCGGGACTTCGCTCAATTTCCTCGATCCTAGCACATTGCAGACGGCTGATGTCAGTGCTCCAATATATTGGCGTGCGCCCTTCACATCGCTAGCAGACGCCCAGGATCTGGTTGAGTTCATTGTCATGGACATGGAGCCACTGGGGCCTAGAAAGGGCAAGTTTGTCCTGGCTGATGTGACGGTAGCCCGTGCTTCGGACTTGGGGGTCAACGACAAGGTTTATTTCGCCAAAACTCACCTGGGCTACCTGCTACATGCTGGCGACTCTGTCATGGGGTACATGCTGACGGGGACCAATTTCAACAATGATGAGCTCACCGCCATCGAGAACTCGCACACATATTCTTCCACCATTCCCGACGTCGTCATCGTCAAGAAGCAACATGGTCCGCGTAGGCGCAAGCGCAATTGGAAGGTTAAGCGTATGGCTAAGGACGAGGGCGAACTTCTGCCTAAGAAGGCTGACCAAGAGCGAATGGATCGCGAGTTCGAGCAGTTCATGCGGGATATCGAGGAAGACGACGAGTTCAGGCAGGGGGTGCAACTATACAAGAACAACCGTCGGCAGCAGCCACGAAATCCGGACGAGATAAGCACTACGGAGACGGAGGGTGGAGATGATGTACCAGAAATTGATGTGAGGGAATTACTTGATGATTTTGATGAGTTGACAATAGAAGATGAATAAGACAGAGAGAGAGAGACAGAGAGAGAGAGAGACAGTTAAATTAAGAGAGAAAAAATTAAGTGACGGACAAATATCCTATTATTTGGATATTTACCATAACAAAAGAAGGTGGTATGAATTTCTTGAAATTCATACTACTAAAGGAAAGCCAACAGAAGACGACAAAGAAAAAAAGCGTTTGGCAATAGAAATAAGAGCAAAACGAGAAAACGAATTAATTGTTAATGATAACGGACTTAACGACAGGTCAAAACGTAAGTCGGATTTTATTGAATGGTTCGAGAAATATATGTTGGAAAGAGGACTAAATAATCCTCACAATAGAACCACATTAAGCAATTTGAAAAAATATCTTGGCAATCACCCACTTTCATTTAATGAGTTAAATGAAGATTGGATAAAAAGATACATAAAGCATTTGCTTAAAAAAATAAAAAATAATACTGCAAAGGTTTACTTAATTAATATGCAGACAGCATTGGATCAGGCAGTAAGGAAAGGAATCATAATACAAAATCCTTTTCGGAAAATCCCCAAACACGAAAAAGTAAAGTTGCAACCAACATTTAAAAAAGCTTATACAATAGATGAACTTCAACAGTTGTCTGATGCTACCTGTAAAATAAACCCACAATTTAAACAAGCCTACTTTTTTTCATGTTTTACAGGATTGCGATGGAGTGATGTAAATCCGTTAAAGTGGTCGGAAATTATTGTAAAAATAATTAATGATACAGAAGAATGGTTCATGTAT
>JAOYMO020036368.1:0-12668 GCA_025802455.2 Iodosphaeria phyllophila | reverse complement strand
GATCTGGGGGGGGTCCACAGGAGCGTTGATCATGGACGGTTAGGTAGTCAGTCAGTAGTGGCGGTTTACAAGAAGGAAGAAACAGGAAGCTGCGGAATTTCCAAGTGGAGAGCCTCCAACACCTGAGCGCCGCCTGTGATGCATATCATCTACCTTGACGAACCAGCAGATCTCTTACCTGTCCTACTTCTACCCCAACACCCCCGCTCACATGGAAACCAGGAACGAAAAGCGAAAGCGCGTAAAGCATGAGCGAATCTCTCCTCAATTTTACTATTCCGTTCCTTTACTTTACCTGGCCCTTTCCTCCCCCCCTGTCCTCGCACCACCACCAACGACCCTTCCTTCGAATTCCACCGTCTATCATTCAAACCAGGCCAGACCCTTGATCCTGCGAGACACACCCCCCTCCCCACCCTGGACGAAACCGGCTCACCATCTATACCCCCATGTTCCTAGCGCTCAGTAACCCTAACCCTATCGCGTATACCAGCCAGGCTCGGCCGAAAACAAAGCCATTCTACAACCCGCTTTAGCGACCCCCCCCCCCCCCCCAAAACACAAACACAAACGCAAACGCAACCCAAGACGTCAACCAAACAGCACAAATCACCATGACAATCACGCAAACAGCACCAATCCCGCCCCGAGCCAGACGCTCGCAAAACAAGAACCAAAAACAAGACAAGACAAGAGGAGCCAAAGGGAAATCCCAACTACAGAAGCCGCCCCCAACAGCGCCATGGCCCCTTGCAGCATTCATCTCAAGCTTAAAAGGGTAATCGGGTAATCTGCGACTCGTATACGTGCGTTGCAAGTGAGAAAAATTATAATAAAAAAAAAAAGAGAAAAAGAAAAGGATTTCATCGTCGTAGTTCGTTTCTCATGGGCGTAGCCTCGTTACCTTTCCTTTCCCTTCCATTTCATTGCATTCCCTTGCCTTGCCTCCTCTCCAGCTTGCTTGCTTCGTATAACCCTCACATCACACTCCACCTACCAATCCCACCACATATATGTGCCCGACCGGGTCACCCGGCCAATCCCGTTCCGTATCTTCCCACGCCTACGCCCGGCCCCCAAACGACAACTACAACAAGGACAGGAAATCGCGCCAAAAGGAAACAAGAAACAAGAGGACAAGAGTAAATAATCAAGCCCCCCGATCCATCTCACTCTACACACACAAATCCAGACGCCCTCCGCCTACGAAGGTTTCGCCTGTTGTTCTTCCGCACTTGTAGCCGTATTCGTGTTTGTAGCTGGAGGCGAATGCGGCAGCGGCACAGCTTGCGGGGTCTGCTGTGGCGAATGTTGAGCTTGTGTCTGAATCGGAGCGACAGCGGCAGCAGTAGGAGAAGGAGTCTGAGGCGCCTTCTTCTCCAATTCCTCTCCGCTCTGACGCTGCTGCTGCTGCTGTTGCTGCTGCTGTTGTTGTTGTTGTTGTTGTTGAGGAGGAGGAGGACCAGCAGGAGGCGGAAAGGCAGCACTCAAAGTGGAGATATGCTCGACCTGAGGCGGCGGGGACTTGGCCCTCTTCTGCTCGACATTCTCCTTGGCCTCTCGGTACTTATTCTTGATCCAGCCGAGCGGACCTTTCGAATCATCCTTCCCGATATCCTGTCGACTCCCTCCCGCCTCGCTCTCGCTCAGCAAGGTCCCGGGCATATCCGAAGAGTCACCTGTCCAGGATTTCCTCGGCCTGTGACCGCTAGTGCTGCCTACAGTCGACGTACTCGCTTCGGCGTGGCTGTTCACACCGAGATTGTAGCCGTGGTTATGGTTGGCACCAACGCTCATGTCTTCCCTCCGCCTTGAGATGCGCCAGTGGCGCTTCTTGTCGCGACTGCCGGGCTGCTGATCGCTGTTGGTCGTGGACGAGAGCTGGTCGTCAACGAGATCCATGTCCGAGACGTCGTTTTGCGAGGAATGCAGAGATTCGGGCGGCGATGTCTTTCGCGCGAGCGATTTCAAGTTATCTGCGCTTTGGGCGGTGTGCGGAACGCCGCCACCATGATTTGTTGGCCCAGACATGCTGGCAAATGGTAAATTCGAAGAGACTTCCGATGGTGCGTGCTCGGCAGCAGCAGCAGCAGCAGCAGCAGCAGCATTCGTGTGGGACATCTTCGCACTTGGCCCGTTGTCGAGGCCCGGGGAGACGGGGGCAGAAACGGGGGGAAGCGAGGCGGTAGAGCTATGCGCGCTAGGGTTGGTACTACTTGGCACGCGCTTCTTGCGGAGTTTATTCGGTTGCCTCTTCTCGAAGGAGTCGCCTGTGATGGCAGGGGACCGCGAGAACAGGTGGTTGGCGCTTCGTTCCTTGGTAGGGGGCGGAGATGATGGGAGCGGGATTTCGAGCAAGCTGTCGGGGACTTTGTTGGCAGCCGCTGAACTAGGCACAGGGGCGAAGATAGTGCCTCCGCCGCCAGGCCTTATCACGGTAGGAGATGGGGCTGGAGATGTTTGAATGGATGAGGATTCGGGCAGTGATCTTGCCGTTGATGTTGATGAGGTAGTCATGGGCACAGCACCCTGATTGGCTAATGTAGTTGTCGTAGAAGTCGGCGTCAAAGGTGTGATAGGCGCCGCAGACATGGTGCCCAGAGTCGTGCTCGTCGCGTTCGGCGTACCCGTCCCGACCAGAGTCGTAGCCGTAGCATTCGCATTGGCATTCGCACTCGCCGCATGAAGAGTGTTACTATTACTCAACGCCGGCGAATCCTGCCGCTGCTGAAACCTGGCCGAGGCGATATTAGGCGACTTCTTGGACGGGACCGTGTTGCTTCTAGCCAAGCCCCCGCTCGGAGTCGTCACCAACGCCGGACTGCTAGGCGTCGGTGTGCCGCCCGATTGCCTGGACTGCCGCGAGTGGCGCGAAGACGTAGAGCGATTGCGGCGGATCTTGCCGTCTCTACTAACGCTCTCGGCGCCCGCACTGGCGTTGGAGGCTGTGCGGTTGACTCCCAAGCCTAACGACGCCGCCGCGGCTGCCGATGCCATGGCGGGCTTGAGTTTGGGTGTGCTTGGTAAGGGACCCTTCTCAATAGCTTCTTTGGTCTTGTCGTCGGCAGCTGTGCCTTGCATGCCGATCAAGAAGTTATCCTGATGCTCGATGAGGAAGATGAGCACACACTGGTTGAGGCGGTACTCGACCGGCGCCATGGCATGCTCGGGATGCGACAGAATGCCCGGCTGGAAGATAGCCGCCAAGTTCTGCGAATTCATGCGGTTTTCGTTGGCCTTGGCCGCAAACACGGCCAACAAATCCAAGATATACAGGAGCAGCTGTCGGTTGAGTGGCGGTAAGTCCTTAATTAGCGCCTGGTACTTCCGAACTGCTTCTTCCTGACGGAAACTATCCATGAGGTGCGCGCCCTCCGTATCGCCCATGGCGAGCTTGGTGTTAGCTTTGAGCGGAGTGCGAAACTTCTCGTACATGTCGAGCGGGACTACGGGCTCGGGAAGATCGTTGAGGTACCGCCGGAGAACGTTGCTGGCATCGTGGACCGTGTAGCCCTCCCACGAGAGCCCTTTCCCGTATCGGTCGGGGGAATCAAAGGCGTGCTTAAGCTCTTTGATACGTTTCTCAGATCCGCTAAGTCGGAAAATGCCTTCTATATTCGTCGCTGTATTCCGAGTTCCGCCGTTTCCCACATTGGTTTTAATAAGCAATCAAGAAAAGTCGTAGCAGAGTAATCAACGAAACCATAAGGGAAACAAGTCAATACATAAAATGACTGACCTTTCTCCTTCAAAAACACCCCACACTTGGCCACAACTATAGGTACATAACCGTAAATATAGCTCTTGCCCTCATCGTCAATGAGCGAGATGGCAACATTGGCATACTGGATGCTTTGATGTAGCGCAACGCCGAAGATGCCATGAGGGCGGCCGGTGGAAGAGGACGAGGTAGAGGTAATAGTCGTCGTCTCTGCTGCTGCTGTAGTAGGACACGCGTCAGACGGCTTCCGGAACAACAGTCGCAAGGCCGTGTAGGGCGAGGACAGGGAAGAGAACATGGGTGAGGCACGGAGAGCAGAAGCAGAACTGTGGGCACGATCCTGAGCACGCTGCACCATACGCGTGTGCGACAGGAGTCCACATAGAACAAGACCAGGCCTTTGTGGCTGTGGTGGGGGCTGGAGTGGGGATTGAGCTTGAGATTGAGGTTGGAGTTGGGGTTGGCCTGGTCGTTGGTATTGTTGTTGGTATTGATGTTGGTGTTGATCACTAAATGATACTTGTTTTCTTGGCTGGTACTGGTACTGGTTCTGGTACTGGTTTTGTAGTGGTTGTGGATAGGGATATTGATCTTGACGTCGATGCTGTGGCGGCGGTTGATGCTGCTGCTGCTGCTGCTGCTGCTGCTGCTGCTGCTGCTGCTGCTGCTGCTGCTGCTGCTGCTGCTGCTGATCATGACGATGCTGCTGGGACAGTTGACGCAACTGCCGCGCAATAGGCGAGCGCTTCAACCAGCTACTGCTGCCGCTATCGCTGCCGCCGTTGGTATTGCCGTTGATATTGCCGTTGATGCTACCGTTTTGGCGGGCGCGACCAGGACCAAAGCCAAAGCCTATGTCTGATGTAATCGGTGCTGTCACTGCGCCTAGGCTTTGCTTCTTACGCTGCTCCAACATGGACCCCAGCAGCGACGACGTCTTGAACAGTGATGTGGATGATGATGATGGTGATGATGATGATAATGATGCCCGCGTGTTCGCGTATCCTCAATTTGTTGCATAACGTCTCAATTTTCTTGCGCTCTCGGTCGCATGGAAGAGAAGAAAGAAGATGACCATACAGTTGCAAAACAAGAAAAACAGAAACAAAACAAAAATAAATAAATACGACAATGACAACGACAACGACTGCTCTCCGTGTGTGTATACTTTTTTATTGAAATATTATTTTTGGCTTCTGGCGTTTTGTTGCTTACCTTGTTGAGCGGCCTCTGAAATGCTGTGCGTGTGGCCGTGGTGGTTATAGTGGTGCTTGCCCGTGGTGGGCTGCGACTGGAACCGCTTCCACCAGGATTTTAGATCCCGCCGGCTGGGCGGCGACGTGGGGTTGTTGATCGGAGGTTGGGCATCATGCTGCCGCGGCGGGCTATAGTGGTTTGGGAACAGCTTGGGAGTCGCTGGGTTACTATGGTTATAGCTATGGTTGTTGGTGTTGTTGTTGTTGTTGCTGCTGTTGTTACTCTGGTTGTTATAGTTGTTGTTTTGGTTGTTATGATTATTATTCGACACCGGCACCGTCGCCGTCGCCGCACTCTTGAACGGGCTACTGTTGTTGCCCGTCCCGGAAGACATGGCGGATTTCTTGGGTTGTGTATCCCGACCGCGCGGGCTCGTGATTTTTTATTTTATTTGGGTATTTTATTTCTTGTGGTGTCGATCGATCGACCGCCCCAAAGCCCGCTGCTTCGGCGCTCCGCGGCTTCCTCTTTGCCGACTCGGCACCCGGAATCAGTGGGTGCGTAGTTCTTGCGAAACTAAATAAAGAGGGTGATGCTGGCCAGCCTCTCCCTCTCTCTCGCTCTCTCTCTCTCTATCTCCCCCTCTTACGAAAACCCAACTAATGTAATGAGTGAGTGCCAATAACGGGAAGAGGGGGGTGGATGGAAAGGATTGCGTCACACACAAACGCAACACAGGCGAAGCCGCAACTTCAAGCTCGTAGTCAAGGCTGCAGTCGCAGTCGCAGTCGGGGAATGGTGGATTGAGCTTGGGTGGGTGGAAGTGGACAATGGGGGGGGGGGGAACCGGCGTATTACCGAAAGACTGCGGGTTGTCTATGTTCAGTGTGGTTGGATGTCTTTTTTGTCTTGGATGCGAGAGCTTCGTTTTTTCCAGCAAAGAGGAAAAAAGCAAGAAATGTGACTGGACCTGGCGAAGTCGGTTTGTGAAGCAGGGCCGCCTTGTCACTGTCACTGTCACTGGTTCTTTCTTGGTCGTCCCAGGGGGGGGGGGGGGGGGGGGGGGGGGGTGTGTGTTCGAACAACGATGGCTTTCATGCTCGCTGCGAACTGCCACACCCTGTGATTGTCTGGTAGGCACGGTAACAAGCACCGTACCTGGGCGCCACTTTTAGCCCCTTAGGGCGCAAAGGGTGGAGTGGCGCCCGCGCCAGCATCCAAGGATTAGAATGTCACGAGCTTCGTCACAGCACAGGGTCAGATGAGCACCGCGCAGCGGTGATAAACTGATTGCCCAGGGCTGGAAAGCTGGAAGGTACAGCAGAGATGGCAGACATGAATCAAGCGGGGGAAAAATAACCATTCAATTCTACTTCGTGCACATAGCCATCCCGAGGCCAGGAGACGAACATTTCCAACTACCTCGAAAATGGGGAAGGGTGTTCATCAGACGCATGTCTCCAAAAGTGAGGCACCGTGCCTTGGGGACCTTTTGACAGACGGGAACCCCGCCTAAACATGAGACGATCCATCGCATCTCGTAACCAACCAGAGTTGACGCATTCTGGGGCGACTAGTTTTGGCGCGCAGAAATATCCTTGTTTGGCTCTGATTGGCTGGCTGCTCAGGCCCTTTCTCAAGACCAAGTCCGGTTCTGGAGGTGTTCGAGGAGTGGCTTTGGGGTTCGGCTAGAACCGCTCCAATTACGATGGACTAACCGTGCCGAAGAGCCGGGGAAGAGCTGTTTAAAGTCCACGAAGAGTATTCGGTCCTGTCAAGACATAAATTGCGGTTATTCGGAGCAGGGTCACCCGTTCGCGGCTCAAACGGATTGCCATGCTCTCAAAGCCGTGTGGCGACCGTTTGGATGCTATTCTACAAGGCACGAGGGCAACTCGACCACCTTGCCCCAGGAATAGCAACTTATCCGTCCGTCATGTCCTGACCCGGGTACGACTGCCACTGCTCCTGCCGCCGTCTGCAGGAGGGCATGTTGCTACCCATCGAAGCCAGCGTGTTCCAACAGGCCTCGTATTCTGCAGCACCATAGCCCATCCGAACGTTTTGCGCGTTTGCAGGGACGGGTTAAGAAGATGAAAGCCGGAGTGAGAGCGTTTATCAATGGTCTCATACCCGTGTCGGTAGATAAGAAATCGTGGACAAAAAGAAATGAAAAAAATCCAACAAAGAGAGACAGCTGAGACTTTACTCGTAACTGAATATTACTGCGTTGCAAGAGAGGGCTTGACACAAATCCAGACGGGAATGCCAGAGCTGAATGGGAGCTTGTGGTCGGTACAGAAACGGTATGCTGTGTCTGGCCACGTTGCTGGGCTGGAAGAAAAGGGATCCATTCTCTGTGCGATGGACGGTGACTGGCATCGCGGGGTGGATTCCCGTCCGGTGCGTAACCGACCAGCTTGTCGGCCTGTTACCATAATTAGACTACCTCACGATATGTCAGAACCCAGACTTCTGGATCTCGATGGGGAGTAGGTGGAAGAGGCAATTAGACAGAAGGGGAAAATGTGACAAGAATCGCCAATATTCAAAAGAAAGAAAACACCACAAACGCGGCGCTGGACGGTGTGATTATCATTATCTCAAGCAATCAATCAGAAGATCGGGGAGAGAGGCTGCAAGCGTAGAGATGCTGGCTTGAATCGGGGCGTTTTCCTGCTACAGCTATCCAGCCAGTAACGCGCCTGCTCGCGCGTGCCAAGAGTTGACAATTTGACGATGCAGGAAAGAGCTCGTTCACACTTGCCCGGCACTGGAAGAGCCATGTTCTCAGTTGTCGATTGCGCCCCTGTACTGTCAGGACTGTGTGAGGTGAGATACTGGTGGTAGCTGGAGCTCGCTGACCAATGCTGACAACGAACCTGAAACAATTCAGCTCGACTCAGATCAAGTTACGCTGACAGCGCTGGAGTCTCCCGATTTCCTACTTTCCAGAGGACAACTGCTCATCGGTTTTCAAGCCCCAAAGAGAAATTGGGTTGAATGCTGAGATAACCCGAACAAAAGGGTTCTGATTCAAACATCGTGCGACCTCCCTGGCTTCAGCAGAGGCAAACCTCAGATACTCTCTCAACCATGTGAAACCCCTGGGGTTCACGCGAGAGGTCTTGTGGAGGGCAGCACTTGATGATCGCGATCTATGTCTTATCCATCGTCAGTTCATGTTCAGCTCCCATATGCTGCTCATCCCCGCAATCCTCTGGCGTTGATTCGAACTGAATCAAACACAGCTTTATAGGTCCACCTGTCTGATGACAAACAGAAGGATCCATAAAACAGAGCAATTTACTTTGTAGAGTCTGCTTCAGATTTTGTGATTTTATCACAACAGTAGTTGAAGAACTACTTTACTGCAATCTAGATCCAAGTAATATTAACCCATCGTCGACTGTTGAATCCGGCTTGATCTCTTTCGTATCTTGTTGACCACCATCTGCTACCACGTATATGCTTGGGCTGACATCCACATAATCTTCTCCTTTGTCCCACGCCACATATAGATACTGATATGATAACAAGTCTGAAGAAGTTTGGGATAGGGCGAGTATCCTTGAAAGTAATTAATGTTTCCGAACAATAAGCTGCGAAGGGAACGTGAAGAAAAACACGTGACCCAGTATTACCAACTCCCCCTCAGCGCGAATCTTAACCCATCTTTCTTAGCTGCCGTCACACCTAGTTCACAGTCATAAACATCGCTGTCCTACGGTCTCCGCCGAAACTAATACATGTACCGAAACTCCAGGTTCAAGTCTCCCAACTCAGTCTTTTCGTCTTGTGAAAGCTGTCTTGGACCCGGATCTGTATCTAATACCCGGCGACGTCTGCGATTCTCGATCGTAATCGACGCGAAGTAGCAAAGCGAGGCTAGTCCGCTGAGAATCGTGAAGGCGATACATATGGCGTAGCCTTTGATGAAGTATGGTGAGTCACGTGAGAGAAAAGCATAGGTTGCGATGATGCCGCCTATGTTGCCGAAACCGACTATTTGTAGATAGGTTAAGTCAATTAAATACTCGTTTTGGAGAACATAGGATCAGGAGAAGCTTAGGATTGATACGTACTTTGCCAGGCAACTCCGATTGAGCGTCGATGGTGACCCTGGATACAATTTTCGCGTCAGCTTCGTCTCTATTTCTTGTGTAGGCCCTGAGACAGTATCCCGTGGTTTCAGAACCGGCACCGGAACTCTAGATAGGATCGCTTACACTCAGATTCATATTGAACCAGCATATAATAATCGGCATGGCCCCATATGTGCCCATGACAACCAAGAACAACGCTGCGTATTCAAGATGCGTCTTCGAGTGGACACCGAGCAAAATGCCAAATCCAGTGATCGATAGGGCAAGGGGACCAACAGCAAAAGCGAAGCGATGGCGGAAACTATCACTGAAGTACGCGATCAGCAGCGAGAAGCCGAAGGAGACTGCCCAGGGAGGCACGCTGTAAAGCTGCGTGTGGATGGCGTCGTAATGATATCTGCAGTCCCGCACACAAGGATTTAGTATATGTTTCAGGTTTGGATGATAAAGGAGGCTTGTTGGATAGGGCTGTAATGGAGTTGCACGGGTGGATAAATGTGGGTTTGGGGGATGTTGGCTCACGTGCTCAGTATCGTCGGTGCAAAAAACGCATAGCCATAGGCTGGGCTGATGAAAATATCACCTTAGTACGAATTCAAAGCTTCCTTAAGTGTATCCACTTTACTAACACGATCATCCCAAAGTACCTAAGCATTGATATGTCAGCAATGGTGGACCTCTTCTCGGGTTTGCCTCATGTCACAATCCTTCACAGGAATGTCAAAGGTCTGGACAACCTACATCAGGGCGCCCAACCAGACCCGGTGGTCTCTTAATACCTGAAAAACGTCGTGAATAGTAACCTTACGCTCCGCCGCACTGCTTCCTTGGTCAACCCGAAGCCGGGCTTTGACATATTCCCGTTCGTTTTCCTTCAACCATGTGGCATCCTCGGGGCTGAGAAAAAAGACATGAGTAAGCTCGTTGATGATTCGGTGCTTGAGAGGGCTCCTTGGCGACTCACAAGGAAGGGAACGTGAAGTAAAAAATGATGGCGACTACCGCCGTCAATGTGCCTGAGCAACAACCTGTTGAGTAAAACTCAAATGAATTCGAATGTAGGCTGAAATTTTACCTTCAACAATGAAGATCCAGCGCCATCCGGAATCTCCATGCATCCCCTGCACTTAACAAACGTCAGACACAAGTGTCAGGGAGAGTATTGACAGTTGAAAACTTACTTTTCCCTATAGCGCTAGCAAGCAAGCCGCCGAACGCGCCGGCCAAACTTGTCGACGAGAAGAAGAGACTAAATCTCTTCTGTGCTTCAGACCGCTGGTACCACATCCCTATCAACATGTAAGAAGAACGGTTACACATCTGTACTTGTCCCATGGTAGCACTTATACGTTTCGGATTGACGTTATAGAAACACAATTTTGCACGTACCGAGCAGATAGAAACAGCCCGGGAACATGCCTGTCTCAAATAGGCCAAGAAAGAAGCGTGTAGCCAAAAGACCGGAATAGTTCTGAACTAGGCCCTGGCCTATCGAAGCGATGCCAAAGCCTAACATGCAGGTTGGCAGCGTGCTGAGCACATTAGTGGAGACCACGAGAGCAAAGGCAAGTGTCTGCTTATCATATTCTGGGCGAGAGTCTCTTGAGTAGTATATTCGAAGGTATCTCAAAGAAGACGTAAGGCACAAAAAACACTATTCACGATAGGGAGGCCTGGAAATTAGAATATTTTGTATTTCCTATCCTAAACTTGCGTCATCGGAGTCATCCTACTTACTCGTTAAGGCGGTGTTATACTCGTTCTCCACCAGGTGCAAATCCTCAACCAAACGGAAAGACTTGGCATTTGCAATGTTGACACGGTCCAAGAAGGCCAGGAGATACATGATGCAAACAAAAGGCACAATATGCCAGTCGATGCGCTGCACAATGCGTTTCTCGGTAGTGTGCGTAGGGCACAAGACGTCAAGCATATCTCGTCCATTGTTTTCCATGTTAGGGTGATACTCGTACTTCCGTTCCGCTTCTCCCTCCGGGGCTTTGGCTACTAAACATTAATATCATGGTCGCAGAGAACGAGCCTCATGGATTAGGCATGGAACGTCGTCTTTCTGATCGAACAAAGAATGAGGGAATACGTACGGGAATCCATGGCCGACATGGTTGCCTGGCTGCGACGTGGGGCTCGGTCCCCCAGGGGGATACAGTAAAGTTGCAACTTTGAAATGTTTGGTTTATCCGTTTCGTGTCTCCAGCAAATTGCAAATCGACAGTTTTGGGCGGGTCGACACGGACTTCTGGATATTCTGGAATCGGCTCTCAGGAGAAGTTTTCAACTGCACATAAAATATCCCAGCACAGTGATCTCATACCTACCTCGCTAGTAATCGCACCCGAAGACTGACTGGAATTCCACGATAATCGCGAGTTCTGCGAGATCTACCTTACCTTAGCTCACTCAGACCGCTTCTGCTATCGAGCTTGAGCCAATCAGATTCCTTCTATCAGTACTTTGTCTGCCTACAACGTATCGGGAACAGCACGCGCTAGCGCATCGTCGGGATTCTAGCTCCGACATCAGTTTTGACGCGCGGAATATTTCCCACGTGTTGGGCTCTTTTGAGTCGCATCCTTTGGGTACGTGAGCTCATGAGGCAATACATATCTGCGGATATAGTGGGGGGTACCACCGGTACCTGTGTTGACACTCAAAGAGCAGAAATCCACAAGACGTGTAGATATCCACTGAACAGTAATACCCTGAACTCCGTTACCAATGCCAAGATGCGCCTTAAGGAGTATAAACTCTTCGTTGGATTCGGTATCGGGCCCCCTTACGCCACTATAGACTTTTTAGGCCTAGAATTGTTCGTCTCAAGAACAGATGCTATCAATCAGCCAGGCTAGGATGTTTTGAAGCAGAAACTCAGATACGTGGGTTCTGATGACCTTGGCCAATTCTTGACTTTCAACATCAGATAGTCCATTACTATTGTCGTTCTTGTTGGTATCTACAAGATTGAAAGAGCTCCTGATTGCCCAACAATGTTCCAAACTGTCAACTATGTCTACCCTATACCCTTTTGTACTTTTTCCAAGGTTAAAACGGCCTGTGCACTCTACTCATCGCCAATCCTCCGCAAACACGAAATTCGCCCAACGTTGTGTGTTCATACTTCTTCATCTTTGTTTTGAAAACAGCGAATATTTTGTAGCAGTCAACAACACTGACCTCAAGATAGTGCCAACATCAATTCTTTGCTGATTTAGTCGGATAATGTATGTTCAGCTCTGTAAATAGTGTTCAAGATCGCGTGGTAATGCGGTATGGCTACGGCAATCAGAATCCATGTATAGGGCCCTGCTTAGGAATTTTTGGCCTGTTAACCTCTTCAGGTTGTACTCGCCAGGTCTAAGATCGACTCTCTGGCCTAAGCTCCCTCATCCCTTGGGGAAGATCATAGGCCTGGCGAGCAGGCAGGAATTGGTATTCCAATCTTGTAAACACAAATCACAAACGCTGTGATCTTGTGGAGCCGGAGAGTTCAATATTGGTCCATGCTTTCACATGGATGGTATGGATAAACTCCCGCAACCAACTGACATCCCAGTCAGGGTGGTAACCAGGCCAGTCAGTCCTGCCCAACCAAGGCCTGGCCTGGTACCAGTCCTGCAGCCTCGGGA